>CP049706.1:1211192-1236190 GCA_004148225.2 Heterodera glycines | reverse complement strand
GACCGTCTCTGGTAGTCGGCGGTGAAAAATTCCCAAAAAATGCACCCATTTAAAAAAAAAAAAAATAGTCCGCCCCGCATGGATCCAACCAAAATTTCCCAAATTTTTCCCCCAATTATAATGTATGGAGGGTGGTTTTTTGTTGGAACACATAAACTCCATCCAAAAACAACAAACTTCAACTGTTCAGCGGGATCTGTCAGGCGGTGGTGCCGCTGCGTTGGCATCCGCACAAAAACATTTGTGCCATCCGAGTCGTCAGCCGCCGGCTCAGCCGAGGCCATGGACAGCCCGACGGCATCCCTTTGCTCCAACTGCTGCTGTTGGGTGTGCACGGCATGGGCAACAACGGGCATTTGTTGCTGGTACCATTTGCTGCTGGGGTGGGGGGGGGAGAAATGAGGCATTTTGAAAAAAAAATGAGAAATGTCGGGAAATTTAGGGGAAAAAAATCAAGAAAATTGAGGGATTTGCCGGAAACCTATGAATTTAGCGGGTTTTCAACCATCAAATTTGTTGGTAAAAGAGAAAATGTATATATGTAGGTTTTACAGGAAAACCAATAGAAAAAAAACTGAGAATTTACGGGAAAAATACCAATGAAAAATTGAAGATTTTCCCTAAAACCAATGAGTTTGACTGATTGTGAGTTTTATTTTTGTTGAAAAATTAGATCCAAGTAAATTATGTACGAGTATTTTTACAGGAAAACCAAGAGAAAAAAAACTGAGAATTTACGGAAAAATCTGAAAAATTGAGGGTTTTTGTCAAAACCCAATGGCTTTAGTGGTTTTTATTTTTGCCAGTTTTTGATCCAAAAAATTGACTGGTAAATGGCAAATGTGTCTGAGGTGGTCTTACAGGAAAACAAAATGGAAAATTACGGGAAAACCCAAGAAAATTGAGGGTTTTGCCAAAAAAAAAACATTGAATTTTACGACTTTTCACCAAAAAAACTAACGAAGTTATCGGCAAATGGTCATCATCATATTTTACCTTTTGCCACCGCTGATGGCATGTCGAATGAACACGGACACAGAAGAAGGGCATTTATGGTAAAGCATTTCTTACCACTTTTTGGAAAAGAAAAAAAATAAACGCTAAAATTTTTGTCGGTTTAAAAAATCGAGTGGAAAAATCAAAAAAAAAAACATATTTTTTATTTTAAAATAAATCAAAAAACACTACATACCTATATGTAGAACATGGATGGTAAAAAAGCAAGAAAAAAATCGCTAAATAATTCGAGAGTGCCCTTTCGGCGCGATCTCTAATTTTTGGACTATAACTTTTTTTCTTTGTCATCAAAATTTAACAATCTTGGTATCATTCGAAAGCTCTTCACATGCTCTATTAGCTTAATAAAAAGCGAAAAGATTTTTTAGCCTGTAAAAAAATTTATGTTGAAAAAACTTCAAAAATTTCGACTTTTTTACAATTACATGCAGAACTTTTTTAGGAAATGTCTAATCACGAAGAAATACATAGAAACAGCTTCTAAACATGTTTAACTTTCGAAAGATACCAAGGATGTTGGATTTAGTTAACAAGAAAAAAAAGTTATAGTATGAAAACTTGTGCTCGTACCGAAACGTCCGTGCTGAAATTCACAGCCCAAAAATTCTTGGCGTTTAATTAAAAAATGCCAATTGCATTCAAAAAGAAAACAAAGATTTTTTTGATCAAATTCCTAACAATCCACACAAAGCAAGTTACCATTAGAAACCTTTTGAAAAATAAAATCTTATTCTAAGAAAATTCTAAGCATTTAGGCAATTTTTTCTTACATACATTTTATTAGGGTTGGTCACGGTCGTTTAACCGAACCGAAATCCGGCTTTTTTGGTCCAAAAACCGAAAACCGGGGATCAAAAATCGGCCAAACCGAAAACTGGTACCCCCGGTTTTCGGTTTTTCCAGTTTTAAAAACAAACCCCTAAAGATAACACTCGCCGGGAATTTTTCATTTTTTTGTGAAAAAAATTAGAGTGCCACGGGACCGGGAATTTTGGGCAAACCCGGGACCGGGACCTTTTCGAGTTGAAAAACCGGGAATTTTTGGCTGGGAAAACCGGGAAAAAACAGGGACTAGTCCCGGTCCCGGTCAAAACCGGGACCTTGGTACTCAGTTGTACTCAGTTGTCCGCTACCAGGTCCCGGTCCCGTGGCACTCTAAAAAAAATTAAATATGCCGTACCCTGTTTATATTTTTTGAAAAACTCAATACTTGTAATTTGTCAAAATATTATTACTTTACCCAACACATTTACATGTCTAATAAAAAAAAATTATCTAAAGTGAAATTTGTGAATTTGCTAAAGTGGCTATATCTTTTCTACTTTATTCGCGGGTTTACGAAACGCGCAAAGTGCCATGCCGTACCCTGTTTTATTATTTAGAATTTTTTTTGAAAAACTGAAGGCTTGTAATTTGTAAAAACTTTCTTACTCAAAATTTATCTAAATAAAATTTTTTTATATAAAGTGAAATGTATAACGTCAATCTTCATAACGAGGCTGCCAAAAATATTAACAAAAAGTGGTTAAAAAATGTTAAACATGTAAAAAAAATCTCGAAATATGTAAGAAATATGTATAAAAACCCAAAAAATGTACGAAAAATGTGAGTAAATTTTAAAAATGGCTATTTTTGGAAAAAATTCTTCGTAAAGGATGAAATAGGCATAAAGTGCCATAAAAATGACCTAACTAGGCTTAGAATCACATTTAGTATTTTAAAAATTAATTTTTGGTATTTTCATGGGTAAATTTTCAAAAAAAAAAATTTTTTTTAACTATAATTTTCAAAAATGCTTATATATAAAAAAATGAAAATATGTACGAAAAATTTGCATAAATTTTGGACTTTTTTTTGAGGATTTCCAAAAATGTCTGTATAAAATCCTCAAAATATGTAAAAAAAAATAAGTAATAAAAATACATATGCCAAAATATATAACAAATATTATAAATTACGAAAATTATGAAAACCCCGAAATAACAGAAAAAATATGTCCTTGATTGGCAGCCCTATTCATAGCCATTTTTCTTTTACTTTTTCACTCATTTTTTCCATTTGTTTTTGCTCAAATTCTCTTCGAAAAGCTTCAATTTCAATTTCACTTGTCGATTTTTGCCCTTTTTGGCTGTTCAAAATTTGTTTTTCCATTTCTACATTTTCGTTGATCCAAATTTTCTCATCATTAATTGCATAATTTAATTCCTCCTCATTTTCCAAATAAATTTCCAATTTCTTTCCGCTTTTTTCCCAAAAATATTTTGAATTTTCATTCAACAATTGGAGAGCATAAATTAAACTCTTATTAAAATGACGCTCTTTAAATATTGGCTTCACCGATGGTAATTTCTTGGCAAATTCAGCTTTTTTACCTAAAAAATGGTGACCTGAAAACACGAAAATGGCTTTAAATCGGAAAATTTTCGAACAAAATTCCTATTGTGCCATTTTTGGTGTGCCACCAAATTCAATTTTAATAACTTTCCGTCGCAGTTTTGGCACCAAATCTCGCTGTTTAACTGATTGACTATGGTATTGTATATGTCTAATAATGAAGTAGATGGAAGAATTAATCCTTTGCTTAAAAAGTGAGGGTCCAATTTTTGTGCACTCCAAATCTTCCTTAATTACACAGTTTATTTTACTTTTTTAAAATAAAAATATAAAAAAACAAAAGCGAATGAATGAGAGAATCGTGGTTTTCGGTTTAATTACTTTTCTAATTGTTTTTGATAAATATTAAAATATTTAATTTATAGACAAGTGGTAAAATAATTATCAATTAAAATAATTAAATTTATTCCGAGTTCCGACATTTTTGGTGCCTCGGAATTCCATCCCTGCCGCACACCCATACTTTTGTCACTTCGCCCACACCCATACTTTTGTCACTTTCGGCTAACCACGCGGAAAGCGGGGATTGATAAGATCCATAAAAGAAAGGGCGGATGTGCCTCGGTAGCTTAATGGTAAAGCTGGCCACGGAAAGGGTGCACGAGTGGGTTCAATTCCCACCCGAGGCTTAACATTTTGCCCATTTCGTATTGTAGTAATAAATAGGGATGTCAAAAATATGTACAAAAATTGGTCAAAATATGTACATAAAAATGTAAAAAAAAATCCCGAAATATGTATAAAAACCCAAAATATGTACGAAAATATGTAAATAAAATTTTTTTAAATGGTTATTTTTTGAAAAAAAAATCTTCGAAATCCTCAAAATATGTAAAAAATACAAAATATGTACCAAATATATATAAAATCCCGAAATATGTAAAAATATATAAATAAAAGTCCCAACAACTGGGGAAGAGTGATTCGCCCGTCCGAATTGGCTGTGTTTATTTGTACAGGTTTAGTTACTGTGTGATTTTTTAGATATTCGTTAGGTGCTGACAAAGGAAGGTCCCCAGCAGGTGTCCGTAGGATTTCCGAGGGTTGAATTTATGTGCACCCCAAAAAAGCCAGCCCTCCCTTCTCAAATTGAGAGTAATTTTTTTTTTGGCGGGCGCGAGTGACTTTGACGCGTGTGCTATGGGCCCTTATTGTCCCATTTTTTCACATTTCCTTTTTCGAAAAAAATGCTATTTTCTCGCCACATGCAGCCCTTTTGTCCAAAACTTTTCACTATAATTTAAAAGAAAAACCATACCTTCAACATATAGTCGGAAAAAATATTCGTGCAAAATTTGCAAATATTTTCGATGCTTTTGGCATTCTTCACGTAGCATTTCTCTGGATTCCCCAACAATTTTGTCACATTGCAAATTGTTTTTCGTGAAATACGAAAAGCCAAGATGCGCCTCATATTGTTGCATCAAATCCTCTTTCATTTTTTCAAAATTATTTAATCCTTTAATTATCTGCATAAATTTCTCAAGATTTGTTGTCTGTCCTTTTACAAATTCAGAAAACAAAGCATCTTCAACCTAAATTTGAATTTATTTAATAAAATAAAATTTATTTATATTTTGCGTATTTTTGGCATTTTAGCACCTATTTTGCGTATTTTTGGCATTTTTAGTATCTATTTTGCGTATTTTTGGCATTTTTAGTATCTATTTTGCGTATTTTTGGCGTTTTAGCATCTATTTTGCGTATTTTTGGCATTTTTAGTATCTATTTTGCGTATTTTTGGCATTTTTAGTATCTATTTTGCGTATTTTTGGCGTTTTAGCATCTATTTTGCGTATTTTTGGCATTTTTAGTATCTATTTTGCGTATTTTTGGCATTTTTAGTATCTATTTTGCGTATTTTTGGCGTTTTAGCATCTATTTTGCGTATTTTTGGCATTTTTAGTATCTATTTTGCGTATTTTTGGCATTTTAGTATCTATTTTGCGTATTTTTGGCGTTTTAGCATCTATTTTGCGTATTTTTGGCGTTTTAGCATCTATTTTGCGTATTTTTGGCGTTTTAGCATCTATTTTGCGTATTTTTGGCATTTTTAGCACCTATTTTGCGTATTTTTGGCATTTTTAGCACCTATTTTGTGTATTTTTGGCATTTTTAGCATCTATTTTGCGTATTTTTGGCATTTTTAGCATCTAATTTGTGTATTTTTGGCATTTTTAGCATCTATTTTGCGTATTTTTGGCATTTTTAGCATCTATTTTGCGTATTTTTGGCATTTTAGCACCTATTTTGCGTATTTTTGGCATTTTTAGCACCTATTTTGTGTATTTTTGGCATTTTTAGCATCTATTTTGCGTATTTTTTGGCATTTTTAGCATCTATTTTGCGTATTTTTGGCATTTTTAGCACCTATTTTGCGTATTTTTGGCATTTTTAGCACCTATTTTTGCGTATTTTTGGCATTTTTAGCATCTATTCGTATTTCATTTTTAGCACCTATTTTGCGTATTTTTGGCATTTTTAGCACCTATTTTGTGTATTTTTGGCATTTTTAGCACTATTTTGTGTATTTTTGGCATTTTTATACCTATTTTGTGTATTTTTGGCATTTTTAGCACCTATTTTGCGTATTTTTGGTTTATTTGTTTTCTGGACGAGTTGCAATTGTGCAGGCGAAATTGATCAAAAATGAGTCATTTTTTGTAATTTTTGTGCATAAAGACACTGGATTTTTCAAATTTTTGCACCTATTTTATTAGCTATTTCAGCATTTTTAGCACCTAAAAATCCTAGCTCTAAAAATCACCCATATTGGCTGGTCATTGTATTTCGGTCCCAAAATTATAAAATGCTTGTCAACTCTCCATATACAATCATATTTTTTTTCCGTTTCTTCCGCTTTTTTGAACATTTCTTTCAATTTTTCTCCCCAATTTTCTCGAATTATTCCGTCTAAACTTTCATTTGTTTGCCATTCATTCGCTGTGCCAATTGCCAATTCCAAAATCATTTCATTAATTGGCAATTTTGGTTCATTTTCCAATTTTATTTCAAAGTTTAATCCCTCCTCATTCAATAATTTTGGTGCAAAATTGAAAATGAAGAAACGCTTTAATGAGTAACGATCTATTATAGATGCACATTCCCAGCAATAAAACTGTGAAATTTTTGCCAAACAATTTATCGCATAAATTATTGGCCCTTCAATTTCAAAATGTTTCTTTTTAAACACAAATATTGGCTTCACTGTGGGAATTCCGACGTATTCTCTGAACAAATATTCGTACAAAATGTCCAAATATTTTCGATATTTTTGGCATTCTGTCCGTTCATATTCTTTAAATTCATGTCCTATTTTGTCACATTGCCAATTCTTTCTCATATAATACATAATGCCAAGGTATGCCTCATATTTTTGCATTGAATATTCACCCAATTGCGTTTCTTGGTAACCGTTCATAAATGCAATTAGCATTTTGTCGTCAACCTAATTAATTAAAATGGATTAGTAAAATTAAATTGCCCAAATAATTACTCACCGATGGACTCGCATTTAAAATTCGAATTAAACAAGGATGAGCAATAATTATAAAAGAAATTACAGAGAAAAAATAAAACATTATTTTTTCTTAAAATAAATTAAATGCTCATTAATATTATTAAAATTTATTTCAAAATAAATTAAATTTTTTTATTAAGAAATTAATCGTCGTAGAATGTCATGCATTTTGTTGTCCGAACCGTTGCAGTATGTGTATAAATTAGGCATGGATGAATTGGATTTATTGTTAGATGAATTAGGATTAGGTCATCTACCCCACGTCGAAGTGCATAGGTTTTTGTGAAATTCCATGAAAAAACCAAAAAAAAATAATTTTAAAAACCGAAGCAGATACTCCTAAGAATGAGAAATTCCCATAATTCAATGCCAGATAATGTTTTTTATTAATTTTTTAAACAAAATTTCGCTTTAAAATTGCTTTATTTAAAAATTTATTTCAAAACTTTCTAACTTTTTAAATTATTACTTTTATAATTGAAATAAAACTTCTTTCATGCTATTTGCGATTTTTTTGTGCCAATATTGCGCATATTTTACGATTGTAAAAATTTAATTAATTTTATGTAAAAAAAATTTTCATGAATATGAGTGGGGGGTATGTATGCCTCATTTGTTGTCATTATGAGTTGGCATTTTTGCGTGTGCATCCATTTTCAATAAAGACCTTTATTAGTTTTTTAATGATAATACGCATAAAAATATTAAATGAATTTTTTATTGTATATGTAATAATTGTAAAATATTATAAAAATTGCAAAAAAATAATATTAAATATTTTGGCTGTATTCTTAATAATATTTTTTACTTTTTAAAAAATGAGGTTTTTTTTCAAAATTTTAAATGATTTTCAGAAGAAAATTTTAATGAATTTTTTCTGAAATTTTCGATTTTTTTTAACAATTATTTTGAAATTTAATTACAAATAATAGGATTTTTAATTATTATAAATATTTGTCATGATCATCGTAGCATTTCAACGCTGCTTAACATTTCTCAGAAAAAAAAACTAAATTAAACATTCTGTAGACTATTCAATAGACCTCACTCAATCTACTTTTATGCTATTAGTCACAAAATTTCATGAATTTTCGTTAAATTAAAATAAGTTATAGCCAAAAGATTGTTTGTTATCCACTCTAAAAAATGCAATTTTACGAAATTACTTAAAGGAACAACTTTTTATTTTTAACAAACTTTTTATGAATTTTCGAGCTAGAGAACCATTTGAACCTGAAAAATAATATATGAAAAATGTTGCATCTAATTGCTAATCACAAATTCATTCGAGAATTCTTTTTATATTTTCAATTAAGGATTTTAGGAAATATTATTTATTATTGTTCCATGCTTATGATTCCATTTTGGATTATTCTGTTCTTAAATGTGGCCAGATGGGGCATTCTTTCAATGCCCGAAAAAATGGTTGGAAATGGACTAAACATGGGCCAATTGATTCAAAATGATCAAAATCCTAATCAAATAGAAAACCAAAATGGGCCAAATCTGGACCAAATAGCAAACCAAAATGGCTCAAATCTGGATCAAATAGATCTGAATGCGCCAAATCCGGACGAATTAATAGAAACTGGCAAACTTGGAGAAGTTCCGATTTTATTGCCAAGGAAATATCAAGACCGAACAATACAAGTTGAATTCATTGCTCACAAGATCATTTCGGATGCAGAAACTCGTCAAAAATTCTTTAAACCAGTTGAGCTATGAAATAATTATTTATTTTTTTGAAATTTATTTAGATGTAAAAAGTTAATGAAAATAAATAATTTTATTTTTTAATCAAAAATCAAATTTCCTGTAGAAGCAACAACCCTGCAGTGCAAATAATAAAACATGTGCGTGCAAACGCTTGTCAGAATTTCGAATACAGGTTGAATGATATTTTAATATGTACAAACAAAATAATTTTTATGAACAATTTTATTTTAAATTTTTTGATAAATTTTTTCTGGATAAAATTTTATGCTCCAGTCTCACGGTGACCCTCACCACTTTTAAGGGTGGCAAATTGGCCAAACACAATACAGAATTGGCACCATGGGATTCCCCGATTGTGCCGTGCCATGAGCGATGCAAATGCCGGGGCAAATGTGGCTCATCTCCGGTGCCGATTGATCCAAAACGGATGTACATTAGCTACAACGAAAAAACCCACTTTAGTCTGTACGCGGCTGAACCAATTTTAAGAGGTAAGTCACTAATTTTTGGTTATGTTTTCCGAAGGAAGATGAGTGGTGGGAGAAAGTGGATTCAAACATATGGGAGAGAACCTCTAAATGTAGCATCCGTAGCTCAGTTGGTTAGAGCATTCCATACGGTGTGGAAAGGCAGTGGGTTCGAGTCCCACCGGGTGAATAACCAATTAATTATGTTCTACATAGTTGACCTCCTTTTTTGGCATAAAACAGTTAATAAATTATGCAAACGATATAAATTGTTAGCAATTTTTCACGTGATGCCCCTGCTGGACGGATATTCACATTTCAAAAATTGCAATTTCCAAATTACGGTGCCTTTTTTGGATGGAATACTGTATTCAGTAAATTTTAGAGGCCTTTATGCCGAGTATGGGTTACAAATTTGTTGTGGATCTGAATCCCGTTGATTATTGAAATTTTAAAGGCTTGAACTCCGAAGTTGGATATTACGGGAATATTTTTGGGCTTCCGAACCCAGAAACAAAATATTTTAATATTTATAAAAACTAAAAAGGCGAAATGATTGGCGAATACCTTGGCGAAGTGTCACTTGAGGATGAAAGCGAAAATTTCGACTACACATTCAGTGTGCCCATTGACAAATACAATTCGGGCTCCGATGAAAGGGATTTTGCATGTAAAAACATACATATAATAGAAAATTCATTTAAAAAAATTTTAATTTTTAGTAATTTAAATAATTATTTTTTTAGTGGTTGATGCCTCGCGCCGCGGTAACCATACGGCCATAGCGAACCACAGCTGTTCCCCATCAGCGGAACCTGTGTATTATTATGTGCAGGACGCTGATGCCGAACTGATGCATCCGGCCATAGGAATTTTTGCAAAGTTTCTTTTGATTGAGAGGGATTGGTATCCCGGGCCAAAAACTTGGCCTCTCGGCCAACTGAGTCCCACTGATTTACCACATTTTGCTTCGAAAAGGATTGGCCTCGGCCAATTGGGTCCCGCTGATTCACCAAATTTTATTTCGAAAATGATTGGCCCCGGCCAACTGGGTCCAGCTGATTTACGAAATTTTATTTCGAAAATGCTCCCCCCCCCATAAATTCGGTCCGAATTCCCTCCGATAGAATAAAGCGAATTTTCACACATAAAAAAATTCAAATTTATCAAATACATAATTAATTAATTTATTTTTTTAATTTGAAAGGCGAAAAATTAAGCCGGGTGAAGAAATAACAATACATTATGGTTTGGATTATTGGAAGAAGAGGTACAAAAACGGCCTCCATTGCGAATGTGGCAGCAATTTGTGCTTCGAAAAAGTGGGTTATAAATTTTTTTATTATTTTTTTTTTGGCAAAAATTTTTTTAATTCCGAATCTGGGAACCCGAATTTAAACAAAAGTTAAGAATTCAGGTTTTCAAGTTTCACATATGCTTGAATCCGTATGGGAATGAAGATCTTTTGATTTTGCAATGGTTTTGAAAAATTTTTTTTTTGCTTGTTTTAATCAATTTTAGACAAAAAAAGCAATTCGAAAAATTTGAGTTTTTGTCTACTTTTGGTTTGAGTTTGAACGGGTCCAGGACCAGCAATTTGCCAATGACTAAGGAACCGTTGCTTTGTTAAGTCATCTTCATTTTATTCCCAGCACCCATGGTTGTATCCGGTGCTAGCGCGTTTGTTAAAAACTGCCACCCATGCGCGTTTGTTAAAACTGCCAATGGGTTTGAAAACAAAAAATGGGTAAAATAATTAAATTAATAGCTTGGCTCAAATTCAACCAAATTAATATTTCGTGGTATCATTCAATAGATTTAATTGTTCTCTTTCAGAATATAATTTTCTTATATTTTTAACTTAAGTATAAAAAAAGTTATGGTCACAAAATTGCAAAAAATCTTAAGTCAGCATTTTTTGTTCAGAACTTTTTTGAAACTCAATGAAATTTTCTAAAATTTTAAATATAAATAGAGAATTCTTAGGGCTATCGAAATATAAATTAATTTTGGTTAAATTTCATTTTAAAGACTTTAAAATTTTAAATGTTTATTATTATATATGCATTACCATTGCAAAAAACATAGCCTGTTCAATGCTTTATAACTTCTTTTATACTTAAGTTAAAAATATAAGAAAATTATATTCTGAAAGAGAACAATTAAATCTATTGAATGATACCACGAAATATTAATTTGGTTGAATTTGAGCCAAGCTATTAATTTAATTATTTTACCCATTTTTTGTTTTCAAACCCATTGGCAGTTTTTAACAAACGCGCCAGCACGGTTGTATCCAGAAAATTCCCTGAATTTTCATTTTTTAACGCATTAATCCGTTGCTGATAAACAGTGCTGTCAAAAATATGCAAATGCATATTTTTTTTCCTGGATTCTGCGTAGTCTAATTGGTAGGAAAAACACTTTCTTTTTGGTATTTGCGTATGAAAGTCGGGACTTTTATTTGCATATTTTGGGTTTTTTCTGCATATTTCATGCATATTTTGCCACTTTTTGTACATATTTTCAGATTTTGCATATTTTGCCATTTTTCGACAAATATTTCCGATTTAAATATCCTCTTAGGAAAAAAAAAAAATTTGATTATGCCTAAAATTAAATCCAAATCGGAATGGATGCGCGAGTGGGTCAACAGTGAGCTTCACTGCCGAAAATCTTGATAAATTTTTGATTTTGCAATTGCAAAAATAATCGATAACATTAATGAGGAGTAAAATTTTTTAAATTAATTTGCACCCCTAATTTTTAAGTTTTTTGTGCATATTTGGTGCATATTTTGCGATTTTTGTGCATATTTGGTGCATATTTCACGACTTTATTTGCATATTTATGCGCATATTTTGGCCATTTTTCGTGCATTTTTTGACAGCCCTGCTGAAAAATAATTGCCTAATTTAAATTTAATCACCATAAAATTTTCGGAAAAATTATATACACCTAAAATGCAAAAAATACGGATTCCTCAAAGTTTCTGATAAATGTCGTAGGACCCCGTCCCGCGCCAGAAAATCTAATATCGACTGCCGAATTAATAAATATTTTAATTTTTATTGTGTTTTTTGAAAATTAATTTGAAATATATTTTTGGTATAGCTTGGTTCGAAAGCATTTGAAGAAGATTGCAATGAATCAAATGATGCAAATGCGGCAAATGGTTCTGTGCCACAGCAAACAACAGATCATGAGACAGAAAAAACGGGAGTTATTCCAATGACATTGGATAAAAAGGCGGAAAATTCGGAGGATAATGATGCTGATTCAATGGCAACGGAACAAATGCCAGAAAATTCGGAGATAATGAATGCTGATTCAATGCAACGGAACAAATGGCAGAAAACTCGGATGAAGAATATTCAATGGCATCGGAACAAATGCCGTATTCGGATGATGATGATGATTGGTATGGATTGGATAAGATGCCGAAAAAAAACCCGAAAAAATTACCATTGGCACCGAAGAAAAAAGTGCCAACAAAAAAACCCATAGAAAGGCAGCCAGCCATTTCTGACACTGAACAAGAAGAGATGATCGCCCAAGTGATTGCCGAATTGGAGGAGGAGGACAGAATTGCGGCGGCATCGACAAGCAAAAACGTGCCAAATAAAATTGACAGAAAAATTTCAACCGATTCGTCCACAAACGCTAAAGGAGGGGCAAATCAACGGATGAAGGGTATAATAAAGGAAAAAATTAAAAAAAAAGATTTAACGCAAACACAGTGGAAGCAGGGGTGATTGAGTTCCACAGTTTGATAAAAAAAAATTTCGAGGCCTAAACTCGAAATTTTTGAGCCTCAGTCAACCATACGAACCCAAATGGTTACATGACATTTGCGCGCCAGAAATTTGGGCCCAGACATTTGAGCCTATGTCCAAAATCGGGTTTAAACTTAAGTTTTTCTGAATCACTGATAGCCTAAAATGAATTAGATAAGTGATCGAAAGTGATTGTGTCTGATAATTTGATAGTTAGTAAATTTGTGTAAAAACCATAAATTATTAAAAAACAAGATTAATGCTTCTAACAAACTAGAAGACTGAGTTTTCCTAATTGTAATGCTGTTAAGATGATCAGGGATTGAAACAACTTAAGTTTGATAAATTATGCAAATTATGCGATCCATTAACAAATTTTTAACAAAAAATCCACCCCCCCCCAAAATAAAAATTCAAAAAATTAACCCTTCCCCTAAAAATAGAATTAAAAAAATTTTATAGCTTAAAAATAATTATGCAACCATATAAAAATGCATAACAAAAATCCCATTCCCACTAAAAAATTTAAAAAAATTAAACTCCCCCCTAACAATAAATTTTCGTAGTTTAAAAAAAATTAAGAGCCAAAAAATAAGCAAATTATGCAACCATCGGAACTCATTGAATTGGACAATGACAGTGACGCGGACAGCAACCAAATCCCATGGGCCAGCACCAGTAAATTTGATCAAAATGCTGCATCTTCGTCTAAGCATCGGGCCACGATCACTCAGCGAGCAATTAAACAAAATTTGTTAAATCAAAAAGGAATTGGCAAAATGAAGGGGAGCAAAAGTGCCAAAAAGAAACATCCATTAAACAATTGTGGTGCCAACAATGATGCCAAAAGGCCACGGATGGGACTAGCAAATGATGAAAAGGGCAAAGGCAAAATGGACGAGGAATTAATGATAACATTTGAACCAAAAATGGACTATTTAGGTAAACAAATTAGGGATAAAATTGGTAAATATAGCTGTAAATTTGAGTTGAAAATAATTTAAATTCATAAAATTTAAATTAATTTTCAGCATTAAATTTTTTGTAGATAAATGATAGCATTTTGAACAACTTAATGCCATTTTTTTCGTTCAAATTTTTCTGCGCTTTTTTAAATGGAATTCAGTGAAAGTTCTCAAGTTTTTTTTCAAATTCTGAACAAATTGCATTGGAATCAGATTTTCGAAAAAATCAAAAATTCAAAATTTAATATTAGCTTCCGATATGATCAGGCGAAAAAAAAATAATATTTTTGTGTGATTTTCTGTGAAAAAATAATTTTGAAGGTAAAAAATTTCCGAAAAAATTATCATGCCCTCAAAATGCAGCAAAAGCTAAAAATTCAGTACTTTTTGGGCTTAATCTCCATTTAATAAACCCTAAAAAATTCCTAAATTTTAGTGTCCGAAATTCGTCGCGTTTTTTGGCTGAGCATAGAACCATTAAAAAAAATTAAAAATCTTGAAATTTATTTAAAAAATCTTAAATCCATCAAAAACCCTAAAAAATTCCTAAATTTTAGTGTCCGAAATTCGTCGCGTTTTTTGGCTGAGTATGGAACCATTTGGCATCACAGCTTCCCAAAATACGGATGTTGCATTAAAAATATTTACGCAAAACTTATCCACAATAAAGCCGGCAATTGTTGTAAAACAACTCAATGAAAAATTTTTTGCAGATAATTTTGTCGAAAACACTCAAATTGGGAAGAAAAGTGCTGCACAGACAAAGATTTTGTTTAAAATAACAATGTAGGTGTAATTTATTTAATTTAATTAATTTTCCTAATATATTATTTTTTGGGTAAAAATGCCAAAATTAGTGCCAAGACCGCGAAAAACCCGCAACTTGCTACATTTGATTTAAATAGTTATAACTTTTTTGTTAATTGTTTAAGCGCAAAGCAATTGTTTGGAAATAGCTTCCAAACATGATAAGCTTTCGAATAATACCAAGGTTGTCGAATTTCAAAAAAAATAGTCCAAAAACTTAGGCTGGCGCCGAAACGATACAGACCCATTAATTTATTGATTTTATTTTTACATATTTTGGTTTGGGTTCGGAAATTTTTTTATGGTACACATAATTTGCTTTTTTATACAAAAAAAACATTTAATTCTAAGCCTATTTAGATTTTTATGGCATTTCGTGTTTTTTGACACTTAACGCATTTTTATTCATATTTTAGGTATAACATTTATAAAATTTTTAGAATTTGTCTCCCTAAAAAGGATATGTGTGCGATTATTATTTAAAATGCAATTAATAAAATTACAAAAATTTTTATAGAATAACTGAGAAACCAACTGGACTAGAGCAAACTGTGGGCAAAAAAGAGTTGCTGTTTTTTTATGTGTGCCTTCTTCGACGGATGAACATTTTTTTGGATATGCCAAATAAAGAAAAAATATTTTTTGAATTTCATGAGGTATTAAATATATTTATATAAAAATATTTTAAATATTTAAAAATAAATTTTTTTTAGGAAACTGTCGAATTGATACAATTTATCGGCCAGTTTATAACGAAATTCATGTTTGAATTAACCCAAATTCATAAAATGGACCAAGTCGGGGTAAGCTCAAACGGAGCTGTCTAATAAAATTATAAAAATGAAATTTTTAGTATAAATTTTCATAATTTTGCTACGCTTAAAAATTTAGTTTTTCATTCTTTCTATCATTGGATAGCTAAATATATATATTTTTTTATTAGCGTAAAAATTCAAAAATTTTTGTGAATTTATGTTTCAAAAAAGTTATGACCTAGGAAGCGGGGGGGGGGGGGGGTCAATGGAAGTTCATACAATGGCACTTCGTACAGTTTTTTTTTTAATTTTCAAAGAAACCTAAAATTGTTCTCCAAAAAATCAGAACGTATTTCAAAATCGAAAAAATCTAAAAATCTTAAAAAATTTTCTGAATTTTTTTAGGGTTTTCTGGCTTTGAAAATTCATTTTAATTTTTTTGGAGAAAAAATCTGGGTTTCATTGAAATATAAAAAAAAATTTTTTTTGTACCATCTGCCTATTGTACGAACTTTGAGTAACTTCACTTATGGGTTAATTAAGAAGTTTTTTTTCTAAGAAAATTCGATTTTTTTTAGGAAATTTTTTCTTAATTTTATAATTTACACATTATTTAGTTGAAAGAGACAACAAAATTTGAAGAAAATGACAAACTGAATGATGCCATGTGTGTGGTTGTTTTTGGCATTTTAGTGGTGATGGCACCACTAATGGAGGAAAAAATGACCTTTTTTAATAACAGAGGACAATCCAATATAAAAGCACTTAGAAAAGTGGAAGAAATTGCTAAAGAAAATTTTGCAACGCTTCTAAGGAAGCAAAAAATGGACGAAAACATTGTGGAAATGTGGCACAAATCAGCTGAAACAGCCAAACAGCAGCCATAGTAAGAAATTTGATAGTTCAATAATCGTGAAAATTTTTTAGTAAAGTTTTATGATTCCAAAAATTTTTTGGCCTCTATAGGGGAATTGTTAGGTATTATGTAGGTTTTTCTATAGAGACCGGCACGATCGATTTATCCGGTCGATATTAATTGGTATTTTTGATATTTTGATCGAATATGTACAAATGTTTTCATTTTCTTTTTAAATATTTTGATATTTTTGAAAGTTTATAGAAACTTTTAATTTAACCATTTCAAAATTTTATTTACATATTTGGTACATATTTTGACCAATTTTGTACATATTTTTGACATCCTATTTATTTAATAAGAGAAATAAATAAATTTTATGCAGAATTAAATATATTAATATTTTTTTAATAGTAATGAATTTAAAAAATTATAACAAATTAACAATTTAATTAATTAAAATTAAATAAAATTAAGGTTTAAATTTGTCAATTTCATTAATCAAAAAATAAGTTAAAATTACTATCGTTAAATTTGTTCATTTTTAAATTTTTAACATCCAACTTGAAATTCGACATTGTTTTTCTACATATAAATTTTAATCCATTTTGTTTTGACAACAGTTTAACAGTGCCTCCACGAATGAATGCCATGATCAATTTTTTTGTGTCACAACGTGATTTCAGTGAATTGAAAATGATTGGCAAAATGTACAAAATGTTTTTCCAAAATTTGGACGAATATTTTAAGGCTGTACAAGCAGCACAAACCAAGAAAGACATTAATTCACTGGGAAAAATGGCACTGAACTCGTTGAACACAATCTTCCAAGCAATAAACAACCAATTGAGCAATGAGTAGATGATGATGATACTCATTTGTCAGCTGATCACCGAAATTTTTTTTTCAAAAAAAAACTGTTGCATATTTATGATGTTTTTTTTTTGAATACGTATAAATGCAGGGATATTGAAAAATGGGAGCGAATTTCTGTTTAAATTATTTTTATAAATATTTATAATCAACTAAATCCAAAATATTTCAAAATTAAAATCCGAAAATTATTTTAATTTTTCATTTTTGGACGCATAAACGCAGGGATATTAAAAATATGAGAGCGAATTTCTGTTTAAAATTATTTTGTAAATTTTTATAATAAATTAAAACCAAAATATTATGAAATCCAAATCTCAAAATTATTTCAATAATTCATTTTGGACAAATTCGGTTCAAATACTTTTCTCAGTTGAAGCTGACTCTATTTAGGCAGAAATCAATTTACCAAATTTATTTATAAATATTAAAATAATTTTTTCCAAAAATTAGTTAATTTATATCCCAAAAATCATTTTTTATATTCATTTGTCGAAACAAATCGAAATTGCAATACAACAACATTCTATAGAACTAAACCGAATCATAAGCCCGACTAAGATAAAAAAAAATAGCAAAAATTGAAACTTAAACCCCCAGGGAAATGAAATTTAAAACAAAAAATTTAATGAAGTTTTATGCTTTTCTTAACTGTGTTAAATAACAATAAAAATAAAACATTATTAAATAAACAAATTCAAAGGGACATGCGCGATTGTATCTTCATTTTGCTAAATAATAAAAACATAACTTAGGCTCTAATGTTGTTATTGGAATGGAGTTTAATAATTGTTAAAAAATCTGGCAAAAATTTACAAAAAGTTGTAACCAAAAAAGTTCGAAAATTTTAGAGTGGCTAAATTTGTCCCTACTTTTTTGAAACTCAATAAATTTTTTATAATTTGACTGACTAATAGAGAAATCCTTAGGCTACATAATCATTTCATGGGTGTATGAATTAATTGAAGTTTGAGTAAATTATCATGCATTTAAACAACCTTAAATTTTTGTATGACTCTAAAAATATGAGAAAATTAATTCGCTAATAACTTTTTTTCAGAAATAACCAATTTTAACTTTTTTTATATATATAATTAATAGCCCAAGGATTTCTCTATTATTCAGTCAAAGTTCAAAAATTTTTACTGATTTTCAAAAAAGTTAGGGACGAAATTGAATTTTACATTTTGACTAAGATTTTGTCATTTTACCCCTAAATTTGAGGATTTTTTAGAGCCTATTTTCCATTTTTTTTTGTACCTGTTTTATGGATTTTTTAGAGCCTAAAGCCTACCTATTTTGGAAATTTTTAGCTTAAAAATATAAGCCCTATAATAACTGATGTTTTCATGAAAAGTGTAAAAAACTATTCTTAAAAATCCAAAAAAATATAGTTCTAAGCCTATTTCCCTTATTAAATGCTTAATTAGTTAAATACCTAGACATTATTAAAAAAAAAAATTTATTTGCATATTTTTGTACAAATCTTTTTTACACATTTTCCCATTTTTTTTTCTTCATATTTGCGATTTTTTACGTAGAAATTTTAGCTGTTTACTTATGAATAAATATTTTCGTTTATATTTTTCGAAAGTAATTTTAATACAAATTAAAAATATTACCACAATGCACACTAGTGATGTTCGAGAGTCTCGGTCTCGACTCTCGACTCGAGAAAAGTCTCGGGTTTTTTTGGTCTCGAGTCTCGGTCTCGGGTTTTTTTGGTCTCGGTCTCGAGTCTCGGTCTAGGGTTTTTTTGGTCTCGGTCTCGATTTTCGAGACTCGAGACCGAGACTTTTTACACCCCTAATGATTGGCTTTTGTTAAACTTCTATTTTTATAAATTTTAGGTCCTTTTTTGTTCAGTTTTGTAAACATAAAGTAGTCTCCAATGGGTTGTGTTCTTGTTTCTGTTCCTTATTTTTGCGCAGGATCAGTTCCCCTCCAAGTATTTATATTTTCTTCTCATTTTTCAAAATTAATTTTTTTTTTCTAAGAGAATTCAATCCCAATTTTAACAATTGAAATCGTGAAATATTGTCATTTTTGGACTAAATCTATTAACAAAGCGCACTAAAAATTTCAAAAATTTCCCTGGCGGCACCTATCTGCACTGCCGGAGCTCCAAAATTCCCTTTATTTCTTTAAGTTGACTCAAAAACCGCGTAAAAACTAACGAATTTTTTGTTTTGTGCGTTTTGGATTGATAAATATGGTACCTAATTGAATCAAAATTAAAAAAAAACTAAAAATTAGCTAAGAAAGGACTCAAAAAATTTTTAAACGATTTCTAAGCGAATAGGAAAATTTTTTGAAAAGTCTCGAGTCTCGGGTTTTTGGGTCTCGGTCACGAGTCTCGGGGTCAAGTCTCGGGAAGTTTTCGGTCTCGAACATCACTAATGCACCCATTCGCTTATAGATTTTATTATTTTATCTGTAAAATATTTTTTTTATAAATAAATTCATTCAATTGTCAAATTTTACGTTGTCAATATTGATTATCAATTTTTTACATTATTTCCAATGTATATTCTTTTTACGAAAAATAATAAAAATATGCGCCATTTTAAAAGAATTTTTACTATTTTATGTCATATAATTAATTTTTAAATTAAAAAAAATTAATTCATGAAAATTACATTTATTTATTTGCTTTTTTTGTTTAGAATTAAATTTTATTAAAATTCCATGTTTATTCTGAATTTTTCTGCTATTTTTTCTTTCCTTGTGGCCAAATTTGGCATCATGTCAATGCCGGATCAACTAAATGAAAACGGAACAAATCCTGGCAAATTGCAGCGAAATTGGTCAATTCCGCGTCAAATTGTACAAAATAAAGAGGCTATCTTGAATCGAAGAATTCAAAATAGGCCAAACCCTAGCCAATTTGTTCAAAATAGAGCAAATCCTGGACAATTGCAACAAAATTGGCCAATCCATGAACAAATGATTCAATTTGGGCCAAATCATGGACAATGGCCACACAATTGGCAAAATCCGAGTCAATTAAATCAAAATAAGGAGTCAAACTCAAATCTAAAGAATTCAGAATTGGCCAAACTCGGGCCAACAACTCCTAAATGCGCGCCAAACCCGGACCAAATTGCAAATCAAAATGGGCATTCGAGTCGATTAAATAACTAATGAGGCCAAACTTGAGCCAAATAATTCAAAATGGGCCAAATCCGGACCAAGTAGCAAATGAAATGTGCAAACTCCGGATCAAATAGATTGAATGCGCCTAATCCCGATGAATTAGTTGAACAAGGTCGACTCGGACAAGTACGCATTTTGCTGCCAAAGAAATATCAAGACCGAGCAGTACAAATTAAATTCACCGACAAATTGATCATTCGAGATGAAGATGGACAAACTCGCCATAAATTCTTTAAACCAGTTGGGATATAAAAGATTTTTTGGAAATTATTTAAATGCAATTAAAATTAAATGACGAATTAATTTTTAATCAAAAACATTTTTGCAGAAGCAACCACCATGCTATTGTGAAGATTGTGCAAATGAAAGAACATGTGCATGCAAAAAGCTCTCAAAACTTCGAATAAAGGTTGAATGAAATTAAATTTTTTTAATTAGGGTTTTTCCTCAAATAAAGCCCCTCAGGGTTTCATTTTTAGGGGGGGGGGGATGTTATGACGTTACTCAAAAACCATCAAAATGAGCGTTATTAAAAAAATAATTAAAAAATTTTTTTTTGCTTACAAATTTGATAGAAAGCAACCATTTTTTAAAATTCTTATTCAATAGCTCTAAATTTTCTCTAGTAGCCTGCCAAATTTCAAAAAATTTCGTTTACATTCAAAAAAATTATGAGCAATAATGTTCGAAAAACTTGTCTTTTGCTTCCTCAATAGGCCATAACTTTTTTGAAAGTTAACAAAGTTTTTTGAACTTTTGTCGGCTAATAGAGAATACTTAGAGTATTGAATGTTTCAAAAATTGAAAATTTGATTAATCTTGGGCAAGCTTATGAATATTTTTATTTGTAAAAAATTTTCTGTTTGATGATAAAATAGATGAAAAATTTGTGAAAAATTTAATTTTGCAAAATAATAATTCATAATTTTGGGTTTTTCATTAAACTGCCAGGATGGCAAATTAGTTGAATATAATGTGAAAAAAATTGTGCCATGGAATTCCCCCATTGTGCCGTGCGATGTGCGATGTGAATGCCTGGGCGAATGTGGCTCGTGTCCGGTGCCGATTGATCCAAAACGACTGTACATTGGGTACAATGAAAAGACCCAGTTTGGTCTGTACGCGGATGAACTAATTTTGAGAGGTAAAAAGGTAAAAATTGACTGACTGAAGATTGGGAGAACCGGGATTTTTGGAACAGAAATTATGTATATTGACATAAATTTTTTTTAGAAATTTCCCATTTTCCGTTTGATTTTAGGAAATTTCCAGAAAAATCTACAGTACCCTTAAAATTTATAGGGGGGAGTGAAGCATTGGAGGTGGTACGAACATGAAAATACAAAAATTTCAAAAAATCATATTTTTCTCTTTAAAATATTGTTTAGATTTTACAAAGAGAAAACATTGGGCGCAAAAAAGCCTGAGTCTCGACTTGACATGAATCTTTTCTCTCGTATTGAGCCTCGAGTCACAAGTCTCGCCAAAATTCTTATATTGGCACCACCTAACCCTCCCTGCCAATGAAAATTTTCACTTTTCTAAAGTCTAAAGTAAAAAATAAAAGAAGAGGAAAACGCAAAATTAAATAAAAATTGGGCAAAATGCTAGGCCTCGGGTGTAGGGCTGGACCAAGCTCGGCTTAACAATCGAAGCTGAAGCACAATTTTTGCCAGAATTATAAAATTAAAAGGATATTGGGAGCAGCCGGGATTTGTAATTTATTAACAGATTTTCAGAAAAAATTCAAAAAAAAAATTAGAAAAAGTGTCATTCTTAGTTCTTGTATTCGTAATTATTTCTGACCCAATTCATACTAATTTAAAATGGTAGTAAATCCACGGTATGGGTCAGTTGCGTCTGTCTGAGCCAAGCTTAATAAATCATAACTTTTTTTCAGGCTGGCCAAATTTTATAAATTTGGTATCATTCGAAAGCTCTACATGTTTAGAAGCTTTTGATAAGTTATTTCTAAGCGATTGAACAACTTATAAAAAAGTTTAAACATGAACACTGCCAAAAAGTCAGAATTTTTGCATATTTTAATTTATAACTTTTTTATATGTCAGTATATCTTTGTGATTTTTAGGAAGCCGATAGAGCTTGTTAAGAGCTTTCGAATGATACAAATTTTGTTGGATTTGGTCAACAAAGAAAAAAGTTATGATGCTATTAACTTGGCTCAAACGCAACTGGCCCGTTTCGGTAAATCCAGGCGAAATGATTGGCGAATATGTTGGCGAAGTGTTGTTTGATGGGGAGAACAAAAATTTGGAACACTCATTCATGGTGCCCTTAGACGACGGCACAAACTCCGATGAAACGGATTATGCATGTAAAAATGAAAAAAAAAATTAAATTAAATTTTTAAAATATTGATTTAAAAATTAAATTAAAATTTTCTAAAAATTGTTTATAAAATAAAATTTTTTTAAATATTGATTTAAATTAAATTACATTTCAAAATATTATTTAAATTAAATTAAAATTTTCTAAATATTGTTTATAAACTAAAAATTTTTAAAGATTTATTTAAATTAAATTACATTTCAAAATATTATTTAAAAATTAAATTAAAATTTTCTAAATATTGTTTATAAACTAAATTTAAATGATCTAAATATTGATTTAAATTTTAACTTTCAAAATATTGATTTTTAAAAGTGGTCGATTCCTCACGCTACGGCAATCATACGGCCATGGCAAACCACAGCTGTTCCCCATCAGCGGAAGCTGTGTATTATTATGTGCCAAATGCGGACTTCACAATGATGCATCTGACCATTGGCATATTTGCAACGTACCGTATACCTTAGGGCTCTATTTTCAACCCCCCCCCCACCCTCTCGGAGACAAAAAATTCAATCAATAAAAATACGAGCTATGAGAGAACGAATCGGATGTAGTGGGATGAAGGAGGGCTTTATTGGGAAGGGAGGTTCTAATGGAGGGCAGGTGCGGGAGAAGGTTTTTCAATTCCCTCGGACGGGGAGAGGCTGCTTTAAGATTTTCGGAAAATTAACTCCCTCAATTTGTTAATTATTTCCATATTTTTGTAATTTTATGTCCATATTTAGCGATTTTATATCCATATTTTTTCGATCCCTACTTATAGGAAGTCGTAATCTTATTTGTTTATGTACAATGAACAATTTTTAGAATATATTTAAAAGTTTTTTTGAAAAAAATTTTTTCTCAAACGCCCGAATAATAAAAATAATTTTTTTTTTAAATTTAAAAGGAGACGGATTAATCAGGGTGATGAAATAACGATAAATTATGGCAAGGATTATTGGGAGGACAAACAGACGGAGGGCTTTCATTGTGAGTGTGGAAGCAGCATTTGCTTTGAAAAGGTAGTGAAAAGTGCCAATTGTGGCAAAACAATTAAAATGCGAAAGGCGAAATGTCCCAAAAGGCGAAAAAGCGAAAGGCGAATGTCCCTTGACCTTCTACTGGGAAAGAAAAAATCGGGGACGGGCGGGGGGCAGGAATTCGTTTCCGAAATTGTGGGATTGCGGGCGTAATCCCACGGGATCCCGTCCCGCAATTAATAAAAATTTTTAGCTCGTATTATGAAATAACAATTATTTTCTGTTTTCTTACTCCTAACGAATTTATGAAACGCCCATGGTGCTGGTATATATCAGGGATGGGAAACGTACAAAAAAAAAATTCGGAAACAGGAAATTGGCAGCCGTTATGGCACTCAGACGGCTGAAAAATTTTTTGGAATTGCCAATCGGAATTCCAATGGGCCAAAAATTTTGGCAATCGGAAATCGGCGGAATTCCGAGCTCAGAAATGTCGAAAACCGGCATTTTCTCCCATCATTGTATATTTGGCACAACAAAATTACGTATCTTTAAATATTTCAAAAATCTAAATGAAATTTTTGTATTGTATTTTAAAATTCTCCCCAATTTTTAAAGATTGGTTGGCTTAAAGATGACGATGAAAAAGAGAACGAAACATCGGCAGTTGAATCCAATGAGTTTTTAACATCATCAGCAGCAAAAGAGGACAAAATTTCCGACCAAATGTCAAACATTTCGGGCCAAATTTCCGACATTTTGGACAATGATTCACTGACATCCGAGCAAAAACTTGAACAATTAATTGCCCAAGTGTACGACGAAATTGAGCAAGAAATGGAGGGCACATTGACGACGCCAAGCAAAAAGCGGATGTCCACAAATGAAATTGGCAAAAAAAATAGAGCCAATTCTTCAAGAAATAATGCCAATGCCAGCACTGGGAAAGTGGCAGCAGAAAAGCGACAAAAATGTATGTGTACAGACAGACAGTTTTAGTTTTTGAATAATTTCTGTCCGATTTTACCGAAAAAATTCAAGACTCTCGCCTCCGGCGGAAAAAAAGGAGAGTGATTTGGGGAATGGATACATGGCCCAGGGATTGGTGGTGAAATCTCCCAAAAAGTCATGGTATAAATAAGCCAATTTATTCTCTCCAACATCCAACCAGACAGTCCATAAATGCCCCCATTTTAGCAGATAAAAATGAAAAAAATAAGCAAATCATGCAATCAAGCGATTGTATTGTATTGGACAGTGACGTTGACGCGGACAGTAATCAAATCCCATGGGCCAGCAGCACCAGTAAATTGAATAAAAGTAAATCTACTGATAAGGCAAGCACAAGTAAATTGGATAAAAGCAAATCTACTGATAAGGCC
>CP049706.1:1134728-1210192 GCA_004148225.2 Heterodera glycines | reverse complement strand
GTTAATTATTGGTTTAGATTTTGGGCAGATCTGCCTGATGTAGAAAGAAAAGGTAACTCGCCCGGTGGGACTCGGACCCACGACCACAGCAATCCGTGCCGTGCTCTAACCGACTGAGCTACGGGCGCTCCTTTTAGGAGTTCTCTCCTCATAATATCGGTCTCGATTTTCGGGGTCAAATCAACCTTAGTCTAGAGTCCGGTTAATTATCGGTCTCGATTTTGGGCAGATCTGCCTGATGTAGAACAGAAAAGGTGGTAACTCGTCCGGTGGGACTCGAACCCACGACCACAGCAATCCGTGCCGTGCTCTAACCGACTGAGCTACGGGCGCTCCTTTTAGGAGTTCTTTCCTGAAAATATAGGTCTCGATTTTCGGGGTCAAATCAATCTTAGTCTCGAGTCCGGTTAATTATTGGTTTAGATTTTGGGCAGATCTGCCTGATGTAGAAAGAAAAGGTAACTCGCCCGGTGGGACTCGGACCCACGACCACAGCAATCCGTGCCGTGCTCTAACCGACTGAGCTACGGGCGCTCCTTTTAGGAGTTCTCTCCTCATAATATCGGTCTCGATTTTCGGGGTCAAATCAACCTTAGTCTAGAGTCCGGTTAATTATCGGTCTCGATTTTGGGCAGATCTGCCTGATGTAGAACAGAAAAGGTGGTAACTCGTCCGGTGGGACTCGAACCCACGACCACAGCAATCCGTGCCGTGCTCTAACCGACTGAGCTACGGGCGCTCCTTTTAGGAGTTCTCTCCTCATAATATCGGTCTCGATTTTCGGGGTCAAATCAAACCTTAGTCTAGAGTCCGGTTAATTATCGGTCTCGATTTTGGGCAGATCTGCCTGATGTAGAACAGAAAAGGTGGTAACTCGTCCGGTGGGACTCGAACCCACGACCACAGCAATCCGTGCCGTGCTCTAACCGACTGAGCTACGGGCGCTCCTTTTAGGAGTTCTCTCCTCATAATATCGGTCTCGATTTTCGGGGTCAAATCAACCTTAGTCTAGAGTCCGGTTAATTATCGGTCTCGATTTTGGGCAGATCTGCCTGATGTAGAACAGAAAAGGTGGTAACTCGTCCGGTGGGACTCGAACCCACGACCACAGCAATCCGTGCCGTGCTCTAACCGACTGAGCTACGGGCGCTCCTTTTAGGAGTTCTCTCCTCATAATATCGGTCTCGATTTTCGGGTCAAATCAACCTTAGTCTAGAGTCCGGTTAATTATCAGTCTCGATTTTGGGCAGATCTGCCTGATGTAGAACAGAAAAGGTGGTAACTCGTCCGGTGGGACTCGAACCCACGACCACAGCAATCCGTGCCGTGCTTTAACCAACTGAGCTACGGGCGCCTTTTTTGAGGTTCTTCAGGTCCTTTATCCCACTTTCTCCCACATTCCGCTTACTTCTGCTGGCATCACACTGATATAACTTTCTTTGAAAATCAATAATCCCAGAAACTTGGCCAAAATTTTTGGGAAGCTTGAAATGTTTTCATTACCTCATTTTGTTTACGTGATTCATTATAATTTTTGTTTTTCCACGTTGAAATTCAAAAAAATAAATAATGAATCACTCCACAACCTACCAATTTATATTTATTTATTTCTTTTTAAGCAAAAATATATTTTTACAATGGCACTATGGCTGAGTTGTTGTTGTGCCATCATCACCTTTTTCACAATGGCACCGCTGATTTTACAATGGCACCATTGCGAGGCAGCATATGATCAGGAAATCTTTGACACTATCCAAATGATCCACATCTGCCAGTTTATTCATGACCACATAGCAGAGGAGGGCGAAGTCGAAAATATTGCCGTCATTACATGCGGCAAAGAAATTGAGGTAATTTGTGAGTTCCCGGCTAATTAATTAGTGTATTAATATGTTTTTTCGCAAATATAATAATAATTAAAAAAGGCCAATTCAATTAATAATTTGATTGACTTAAATAAAAAGATAGAAAGTTTTGATTTCGACATTAAATTACGAAAATTTAAATGTTTTTCTATTTTTTTTAAGCCAATGGCGAAATTCCCAATGTTTCGCGAATGTACATTACAAAAATACTAGGCATAAATAAAAATTAAATTCCGGATTTTGTCAAAAAAAATTTTTTACATGGATAAGACATAGAAAAACGCACATGAGACGGGACTGACTGTATTAAATTAGGGCATAATATGGACACTGTGGGATCATCCATTCTTTGCTCGTTCATAGCTTTTTTTTTAGGAATTTATTGAATTTTTCTTCAGAAATTTTTGCTTTTTTTAGGAACTATTTATTGTAAGGGTGAAACACTTCAATAAAGACAAATCTTGGAAATTTAAGGACAGACAGATCATAGAAATAAGGACAAATGCGATCGATCTCTCTGGCCCTTTTCCAGGACGCTCGAGCCCAAATCAATGAACGAGGCATTGGCGCAGGACCGTCCGAAGAAGTGACCCCATGGCGCAGCATGAAGGGCACATTTCTCAGGATGGTCAATGCGAATAAATTCAAGAGAAAACAGTTGGATTTGTATCGCAAAATGATGAACTCATGCGTGGACGGATTGGTGGAAAAATCGGAGTGAGTGGGAAAATTGGGAAAATTTCCCCGTTTTTTTTTTCTTGATTCCACCCTAATTTCCGGCATAGAAATCATTTATTCTTTTAATTTTAAAATATTTCCTAATTAGAATTCGACCAGACAGAAAGTTGGTAATGCAAATCGGTCCAAGAGATTTGAAGGAATTTGATGATTTACTCAAAAATGGAAGACCATTTATCAAGCGAATTGTTTTTAAAGCAGATTATGGAATTGATGTGTATTTTTTCATACATTTAATTGAGGTGAATTTTTTTTGTCAAATTTTTGAAAATTTAATAATTTTTTACAATTTTTGGGCATATTCTGCCGACTTTAATTTAAAAAGTTCGACTTTATTCATTAGAAAATAAAATCTAAATTTTTTTCAAAAAGGTTTATAAAAAAAATTTAATTTTTTTTGTGTACATAAAAACGCTGCGCCAGGAATCTATATAAAAAGTGACTTTTTTCATTTTTTTTTTGTTTTTTAATTTTTTACTTTTTGGCATTTTTTTGACAGAATTTATTAATAAAAAAAAAATTCTTTCGGTAGCAAATTAAATTTTTCGTGAGATGATTTTAAGCCTTAGGCACAAAAATGCTAGAATTTTCTTACATAAAATTTCAACCCTTCCCTATTTTTAATTACTGTTCAATTTGCCGACTTAATTCAATTAATTTGACTGAATTGGCATAATGCCATCAATTTTTGGCAATTATTTCATTTTGCCCAAATGTTAAGGCCCTTTTGAATCCCTTCACAAGCGCAAACACAATTGTTGAAGACATTGGCATCAGCACACCGATCATTGGCATTTGGGACCGAGACATTTTGGTGGAAACATTAAACGAGAAATATTTTGACGAAATGACTTACAACCCGGGCGAAATACCGCATTGGGAGGTACGGTATTACAGTCAGTATGAATTACTGTAGATTTAGATTAGGTCAAGGAGGATGGTTAGACACCTAAGTTTACGAAGGGGCTCAAGACTTGTAAATCAAAAGATAATTATGCAGAAATTAAGAATTTTGGGGGTCCGTTTGGTGCCGAAAGATAAATTAGGTACTCAGTTGTACGTTTTTTTCAGTACCAGTCCCGGTCCCGTACAACTCTAATTTAGAGCCAATTTTTTTTCATTAAGCTAATATGATTTTGTGGTCCTTCCTACGTGCCAAAAGGAGCCGCCGGAAAATTTTGCAGCTTTTACATCCATTTTAATCTCTGCTTTCACCAAAAAATGAAATTGTTAAGAAAATAAGCAAAAATTTTCAGAATTTTCCTCTTTTGCCCTTCACTACGACCCCCCCCCCAAAAAAAACGGTATGATTTGTTGACATATTATGACATGTTGTCTTAAGTGATCTTGGCTTTCGACAAATACTGACTCGGAATTACAGTATGATGGGGGGATGAGTGATTGAGATTTTGGACAAAAATCACACTGTGCTGTACAGTTTATTTCGGGGTTGAAAAATAAAATTTTCTGTTGCTTTACCGTAGGGTTAAGCGCCGACCCCGAGCTCCCCGATCCCCGACCCCGATCCCCGACATTTTTGGGCCTATTCCCCGCCCCGACCCCCGACATGTCGCCCCCCGAGGTCCCCGGCCCCCGACTTTCCCCCCCCCCCCCCCCGACACGAATTCGGGGAATTGGGGACCCGAGCGTTGTAAAAATTTAAAAAGTTAATTCAACAACGAAGGAGGGAAAGGTTGAAATTTATGAAATTTTGACCAAATTTCTTAATAAAATTAATTAAAAATTCCGAAAAACTTTTGGCCCCCAAAAAGTCCAATTTTTTTGCAAAAAATTGTCCCAAAATTGCAAAAATAGGTATTTTTAGGAAAAATCTGTTAACAAATTGCAAATTTTCAAAAAAAAAATTTCCTCGCGGCTCCTAATAGCATCGCCGCCCATCCCCGTTCTGCTGTTGCCCAAAGTTTTTTTTTTGAAAATGAGTGCCGCAAAAAATGGTGGTCAAATTCGATGTTCAGAAGGGTCGCAAAAATTTCGGTTAAACCCCCTCCCCCTTTCCAAGTATTTTAAACCAGGGCTTCCACAATTATTTAGGCTCAAAAATAAGAAAATTTTACAACATTTTTTCAAATCAGTTACTTTTACAATTTATTCGATCAAAAATGTATCAAATTTTATATTTTTAGTCTCACATTATCAATTTTAACAATTTTTGGGGAGGAAAATGCAAACTTGTAAATTTCAGTACATTAGGGATCAAAAGATCAAAAAAATTTGCGTCAGAACTTTAAATTTTTTGATAAAATAGTGACATTATGCCATAAAATTTCAAAATTTTAAGTCTATTTAAGAAATCAGAATAATTTTCGTCGCTACCCCAAAATCGGAACATTCTTATAAATAAGAACAAATGGAAGCCCTGGATTAAAGGCCAGCTTGGACTCACTCTTATTGGCGCTAACGAAATCATATGATTAAAGTGAAAAAAATGAACATTTACGAGCATTTAAAAAGAAAAATTTGTTTTTTTGGGTTAAAATAAAATTTGGTCATTCCCCGATCGGGGTCCCCGACCCCCGACAATTGAGCTCCTCCACGCCCCGGCCCCCGATTTGTCGCCCCCCGAGGTCCCCGGCCCCCGACTTTTTGCTCCCCGAGGGCTCGGGGCTTAACCCTACTTTACCGCATTATTAGATACAATATGTCTGTTATTTTTCGTGTTTTCAAAAATGATAAATTGGTTATAAAAACATTATTATTATAAATTAGAAGACGTTCCTAAGCAATTAATTGATTTTTTCAAACATTGGTTTGCTTTTTAAAACAAATTATAAAAAATCCAGGTCCAGTCCTGGATCCAGGTCTCGAGGAGCCTGGATTTTTCCTGGACCTGGATTTTCCTGGATTTTGTCCAGTAAATCCAGGTCCAGGTCCAACATGTAGGGCTGTGCGAGAAGTGATTTTTACCGGGAACCGAGAAACGATACCGATAAATGACCCCAGGAAACGATACGAGAACCGAGACCCAAAAAACCGAGAAATTTCTCGACTCGGGAATCGAGAACCGAGAAATTTAAATTAAATTGATTCAAATTTATTTTTTTTAATCAAAACACATTAAAAAGGGGGTAGGTCAACCAAAATTTTTGCGAAGGAGTCTTGAGCGGGGGGGGGGGGGAGGGGTCAGCGGCCAATTTTTCGATGGGCTTCCAACACCGAATTTTACGAACTTTTTTGCTTTTCAAAACCGCTTTTTTGCGGTGCGCTTTTTCTTTATAACTTTTGCGGAAGGATCCGGGGAAATTTTTGGAAATTTGAGTGTGATTTGTTAACAGATCTTGTCTAAAAGTGTCCACATTTTTGTTTTTAAGGTAAAAAATTGAATTTTTTGTGCGATTTAGTAACAGATTTTACCCAAAAAAGCCAATTTTTATGAAAAATGTATAAGTTTTTGGTTCCGGTGGAACCGATAAAACGGAAGGGACCAACTCCGTCTGATCAAAAACTTTGTATTATTGAGAATGTCAAATCTTCTAAACATTTAAAGCTTTCGAGTTTGCTGAGTTTTATCAAAAAAGAAAAACAATTTATGAACTTTGCTGAGACGGAGTTGGCTAGAATGGAGTTCACCCCATACCGCGATAGGCGCCGTGGGAGAAATATTGGAAAATTGTGATATTTTTCTTCAGTTTTCATTGAAAAAGTGCAATTTTTAAGTCAAATTTTGAAATCTTAGAGGAATTTTGCGGCACGGCGGCGCCGATAGGCGCCGCCGGGGAAAATTTTTGGGATTTTTAATGAATTTTTTTTTTACAAATATTAAATCATTTTAGATATTTTTAGACGTTCCTAAGCAATTAATTGATTTTTTCAAACATTGATTTTAAAACAAATTTTAAAAAATCCAGGTCCAGGCCTGGATCCAAGTCTCGAGGAGCCTGGATTTTTCATGGACCTGGATTTTCCTGGATTTTTGTCCACTAAATCCAGGTCCAGGTTTTTCCAAAATACCGATCTCTAATCACCATATCCTCAAAAGGTACTGTACAACATGGACAACAAAATCAAGGCCAAACTGCACTTCTGTCAGTGGGCCGAACACCTTAACCTTGGACAAAAATTCAGAATGTGGCGCTACAAGAAAGAAGACGATCCGTATTACATCAACACGGGTATCAGCAAGCTCAAGTCGTTCATAAGCCAAGATCCTTCGCCCAAGGAAATCTGTTTTTAGAGGATCTGATCTTCTTTTCAAGGACAAACGGTTCCCGAAGAGAAAGCGGAAATCAGTACTAGGGCTCCCATTTTTAGGTGCTAAAAATGATGGGAAAATAGGTGCCAAACAGTTTCAAATTTAGGGGGTGTACAATCGTAAATTTTATTCAAAAAGCAATTAAAAATTCTTTTCAAGAAAATAAATAAATAAATTTTGGAGATGAATTTTTGAGAAAATTTTTCATTTCTTAGTGGGGTATATTTTTCTGAAATTTTTTGAGTCGATTCCTAGGGGTACACTTTTCGTTTTATTGCATTTTTGTTAATAATTTTGCCAAAAAACGCAAAACTAGGTTTTTTTCAATTTTTTTAGGTTCTAAAAATAAAAACCTAGAAAATAAATGCTAATAACTCGAAAAGTAGCTTCACAAAAACCAAAAAAAAAAACAATGTTTTCGTGCTTTTCAGACCATAAGAAGCTCAGGAAAAACTAGGCAAAAAACCTAAAAATTGGAGCCCTAATCATTACATTGTGGAAATTGAAAATAATATATATAACAAAAATATTTTATTGCTTTTTTGTTTCCGTATTTATTGAGGTTGTATCAGCGTTATGAATTTCTGTTGCTTATGGATTAATAACCAAAATTTTACGATTTAGAATTTATCAAAAGAAAGTTTTTTAAATAAATTCAAATCGTAAAAAAAATTGAACTTATTTTATTTTTAAGCGAAAGAAAACTCTTCGGAATTATCATAATCGAAAATATTCAAAATCGTAAAAATGATAAATTGTTTTAGAATATTTAAACAATAATAATATACACATATCTTTTTAAATCAATTTGACAACAATATTCATATTATTAGCCAATACAAAAATCGAATAAATAAATGCACATGACTTTCTTATGACAACAGAATTTTATTTTACATTTTTTTTCTAATTTTTGTATTCCTAATTTTATTTCATTATTTATTATAACAAATATTAGTTAAGGTTTATAAGTTAGTCAAATTATAAAAATTGATACCTTAAATATTTTCTAAAAGTTTGCTAAATTAGCAAATATTTCGTGAAATGTTAAAAATAGGGATCGATTTTTAGGTTTTTGCCTATTTTTCCCGAGCTCCCCGTCAGGGCTGGGCGAAACTTCGAGCTTCGTGCGTCGAGCTTCGAAAAATTCGCGGTTTTTGGGCTTCGAACTTCGAGCTTCGGCTGCTTCGGGTAATTTACCCGAAGTTTCGGGAAAAATACACCCCTAACAAGCGAGTTTTCAAAGTGAAAAATGCACCCCTAATGATTAGCTTATAGTGAATTTAAATTTAAATCTCATTACAATTTTGTTTTTCTCTTGGATCTGTTCCTGATTTTTGCGTTAGATCAGTTCCCTCCAAGTAATTGTTTTTCTTTCAATTTTTCACAAATTAAGACTTTAAAAATATGATGTAAGTGTAGATTTTTATCATATAAGTTGAAAATTCGCACCTTTTCACCCGCCCTGCGGCACCTACCCCGCCCCCAATTTTTCTTAAAAAATATGCTCAAACATCGCAAAATTTTTACATTTTTTGCTTAAATTTGTTAACAAGATACGCTCAAATTTTTGGAAAAAGCGCGCCGCAAAAAACGTTTTATTGAGTTTTTTAAACTTGGAATAAAATTTACAAACTGCTGATTTTTTACCGGCCAAATGCTGATTTTGAAAAATTTTTGTTTCACTGTTCAAAATCAAAAAAGGAAAAATTTATTAGGAAAAACATTAATTATCAGGGATGCAAAAAACATGTAAATGCATATTTTTTTTTTCCTGGCTTCTCAATGCTCTAAATAGCAGGAAAAACACTTTCTTTTTTGTGTTTGCGTATAAAAATCGGGACTTTTATTTGCATATTTATGCATATTTTGGCTTTTTCTGCATATTTCATGCATATTTTGCCATTTTTTGTGCATATTTTCAGATTCTTTTGCATATTTTGCCATTTTTCGTCAAATATTTTCGCGGTTTTTGGGCTTCGAACTTCGAATTTCGTGCTTCGAAAAAAATTAATTCGGCTTCGAGTGCTAAGCCGAGCTTCACCCAGCCCTGCTCCCCGTAGCCTGAAAAGCATGAACCAAAAAATCTTATCCCTGGTTATAAATATGCTGGAAAATTCTTTTCATATTAAATTTATGAATTAGGGAGTTGTTGAATTTTTTTTCTGAAAATACTAATTTAATTTTAAAAATGACGAAATTTGTGGCTTTTTTTTCTAGAAAAAAATTTGAAGAGATATGGCATTGGCAATGCTTTGTGCCACAATTTTCTTGGTGCAATTAATTTTACAACAACAGCACCCGAATTGGGCTGCCGCTGGTGATGATCGAGAACTCAAGACCATGATCGAAACGTGCGAATTCATAACGGAACGCTTGGCACCGGAAGGGATACTGGAAAATTTGGCTGTCATTACACTTGGCACAGCGATTGAGGCACAGTTTTAAATTTAAATTTGAAATTAGGGATTTTATCGGACTCCCTCCACTCCATTTCAATTTTTGCCTAATTCTTCATCGATTTGTACAAATTTTTAAAGCAATATGGTAATACAATATACCAAACCTAGAATGGTTTTTCGTTTGAAATGCTCCCTGACCTTTGGGGAGAGAAATGTCGGTGGTCTGGGAGAGAATTCCCGACAAAATTTGTCCAGATGATTGTAGAAATTTTTTTAAATGTGAAAAAGTAATAATACTGCCTAAATTTCAAATTTATTTTGCTGAGCAAATTTCCAAATTTTCTTAGAGTGAAGGGTCAGGCGGGGCCTTCATGCCCCGCCGTGGAAAATGATTTTTTGCATTTTTGTGTATTTTTTTTTGTCAAAGATTATACAAAAAATGGATATTTTTTCTTTTTAGAAGTTTTCTGGTTTTATCACCAAGGAAGGGCTTCTTAATTTTCAATTTTTTTCACAACTTTGTTTCGGTGAGAAAAGTAAGAAAAACATTTTGGCGTTTGTTGGCATTGTGTCCACATTTCGCCATTTTTTCGCCAATATTTTGGTACATTTTTTCACCCGCTAGAAATTTGTTCCTTAGTTATCAGCTAGGGCTACCAGATGTGATGATTTATCATCATTTTGCTGATTTCAAGGGGGTCAATGATGATTTTCATAACGCTAAAATGACCTAAAAATTGCCAATTTTAGTGAAAATCTGTTAAAAATTGGTCAAAATTTCTGATTTTTTTACCCGGAGGGGTCTTTCGGCACTGCCGGATCCCAAAAACTTATGTTTTCCTTAAAAAATTGGCTCAAAATTGCAAAAATTTGATCATTTTTTTTTGGTAAAAAAAATCTATTAACAAAAATTGCACTCAAAGTTTGAAAATTTTTCCGCCAACCCACCAACATATTTCCAAAAGTTTTTTGGAAAAAGCGCCGCAAAAAAACAACATTTTTATTGCTTTTTTTTCATTTGGGATAAAATTTTTCAAACTGCTGATTTTTGTTGGCAAAATGATGATTTTTGAAAAATTTTCACCATGGCAACCCTGCTTATTACCCTTATTACAACAGGACGCACAAGACCAGGCCATTGCACGTCATGTTAACCCGTTCAACAACAGCCAACAATTGCCATTTTCATCGCCCAACAAAGCGGCACTTTTAGCCATAAAATTGTTAAATAAACAGAAGGCCGGACAGATCAACTATAACAAAAAGTATCAAATATTGCAAAAATGTGTGCACGGTTTGGTCCAACATGCTAGGTAAAAAAAAGCAATGCCAAATTGGAGATTTTTGAGTTTTTTTTTTGAGAAATTTTTGTCATTTCTTATTAAACAATTAGTTTAATGACTAGGGACACGATTTCTAGTGAAAAAACTTTTTTTTTTACTCGATTGATTTGAAGAAAGGAGCTCAAAAAACGCATTCCTGCATTAAAATTTTTTCATTTGGACGTCATTTTTCGGCACTAGAAATCACTATTTTTGCATTTCGTCACTTAAAATAGTGAAAATTCACTTTTTTGGCGTTTTGTCACTATTTCGACACTTTTTTGGAAAACTCCTTAACAAAAATGCAATAAAACCAAAAAATACACCCCTAAGAATCGACCTAAAAAAATTTCAAAAAAATACACCCCTAAGAATCGAGCTAAAATTTTTCAAAATATACTCCTACATATGAAATGAAAAAAATTTTCTCAAAAATTTACTTTCTTGGCAAAAATAGGTAACTATTTTGGGTTTTTTGCCCTTCAAAATCTCTGTCCTACTCATTTGCAACTGCAATCAGTGAATAAAAATTATTTTTGCTCAATTTTTGGCTGAGAATTATGTCACTATTCGTCACTATTTTGTAACTATTTCGGCACTTTTTCGTCACTATTTTAGTTAACTATTTCGAGATTTTTCGTCACTAAAAGTCGCGACCCTATTAATGACCCTTCGAAAACTGTAAAATGATATTTAATTTTTATTTAATGTCAAAATAAACTCTTATGTAAATTTATAAGCATATTTTTTAATTAAATTAATTGTATTATAATATTATTGATATAAATTGAATTTAAATGTTTATAAATTTAAAAATAAACCCAATGTAAGTACTATAATTATGCTTTTTATGAAATTAATTATAATTTGATGTAAAATGATATTAGCAATTTTTTTAATTTCAAAATAAACCCAATGTAAATCCATAATTATGCTTTTTATGAAAATAATTTGTAATATAATATTATTTTTAATTGTGCTGGGTCGTTTCGCAAAAAGTGTCATTATGGGTGTTCGTAAAAGTGCCATTTTACAAATTTTTCGAGAAAAATTTGGCATAGTATTGCCTTTTTCAATATTTTTGGTCACAAATTTTTGAAAACTGGATGAAATGCTAATTTGTGTTGCGTTTAGCAAATTTATGACCGAATTTTTCTCAAAAAATCTGTAAAATTGGCACTTTTTAAGAACCGACGGCCTAACACAATTTTTTTAATAATTACAGACAACGTGGTAATAAACTGTTCTTGCACATTGAAGAAAACGAAAACCAATTGAATAAATTCAGCAAATTGCTCAAAAATGGAAGACAATTTGCCAAAAGAATAGTTTACGTGGCAAATTTTGAAATTAAAAAACAATTCTTCATCAATTTAATTGAGGTTTTTTTTAAACATTTACATATAAAGAAACTCGAAAATTATTAAAATAATTATATTTTAAAAAATTTAAGCAATTAAAACTCTCTTTTAATAATTATCCCAATAAAAAAAGATTGAATTTATATTTTAGTATTCTTCCATTTTTCCCGTTTATGACAATTTGTTTTTGTTTTTTATTTCATTTCATTTTGGCCCAAAATTTTTATGCAATTTCGAAAATTTGGACTTTCAACTTTTTGTTCGAATTCGGGTCAGGGGTTCGGAATTAAATACGACAATCTTATATGGTTTTACATATATTTTTTTTATAATACTTAATGCTACAGAACTTTATTTTAAAATATTTGTATCACTGACGCATTTTTTACTGACGCATTTTCCATGTCACGGGGCGGTCGACACCCCTTTAAAAAAGGTCTGATTCTGACTCCATGCACACCTTTTTCAGATGCCTTTGAAGCCCATGGTAAATGCCAATGCCATGATTGAAGACATTGGCATTGCCACGACAACTATTGACAGGTGGGACCGTGAAATATTGATGGAGACATTAGATGAGAACCACTTTGATGAAATGATTTACTATCATGCGCCAATACCGCATTGGCAGGTACAGTATGACAGGTTGAGGTGCTTATAATTTTTTTTTAAAATACCGAACTGGGCTGTACAGTGTGCCAGGGTAGTGTTTAGGAGTGGAAGGGCATTTCCTAAATTGCGCCAAGGGGTTCGAAACAAAAAAAAAATTGTAGCACATAAAAATTCATATCAAAAATGGGTACCCCCCTAAGAATTTGATATTTTTTAAATTTTATTTAAATTAATATTTCTTACAGTTTCGAAAAAAGGCATTTTTGGTATTTATTTAATCTGTTATTTATTGTAAAAGAAAAATTCAACTTTCTCTGTGATTCTCATAAAAAAGGACAGTGAAATTGAAAATTTTATCATTATTTTTCAATTTTTTGTGCTAATATGCATATGCTTATTTCGTGTTTAATTGATGAATTTTTTGACGCGTAATTAAATTGCTAAAATTAAATTAGTCATTTTATGCATAAAAGCCCTGTCCCTAATGATAATTTGGATTTTGAGACAAATAGTAATTGAGAAATCCAGTGGGCATGGGGTGGATGTTGGAATCTCGGCAAGCTACTGTATATATTCATAAAAGTACAGTATGTGACATTGGTGGAATTTTTTGAATTAAAAAATTGCGAATTGTCAAAATTTTTGGTGTTTATAATTAGAGTTCGAAGTTGTATGTTTTTGCATATTTTCTGCGCAAGGGGCTCAAAAAATAGCATTTCTACGTTAAAATTTTTTGATTTTTAGTAAAGGTTTTTAGTGCATATAAACACATATTGAGGGGGTTTTTGCAGAACAAATGCATATTTTGCCATTTTTGGCCTGCTTTCAGAGCATATTTTTGATGATTTTTTGGAAATTTTCAGAAAAAAATGGGGAAAAAGCGGAAAATACACCCCCTAAAGGATTGACTTTTTGGGAATTATTTTAAAAAAACACCCTTAAAAATTGAAAAATCTTGAGCTTTTTGTAAGAATTTTTGGAAAAAATTTGTTTATATAAAAAATGCAATTTTATTTCATCTTACAATAAAAATTAAATTTTTTTTTTTGCAATTGTTTTAAAATATGCTCTTTAGCACTTGTTTTGGTGTTTTTAAGTCAATTCTGAATTTTTACACAATTATTGGCATTTTTTTGAGCATTAAAAGCCATTTTTGGCAGTATTTAATGTATATTTTAGTGTATAATTGGGCATTTTTTTTGTACCAGTGTACCTTTGGGCCCAGTCGGACCCGGATCTACCGGCGGGTCGGGTACTGGGTAGTGGATTTTCAAAAACCGGGTACGGGTCCGGGTAGTGAAAAAAGCGGGTATCCGGGTCTGAGATCCGGTCCGGTCGGGTACCCGGACACCCGGACTCGGCCAACACTAATTTTTAGTGCATATTTTCAGCGCGTATTTGACATTTTTAGTGCATACAACTTCGAACCCTATTTATAATATTGTTCGAATTCGGACAACCCAGGGTTTGGAAGCAATGGAATTTTGTGGACTTCTCTATTCAGGTTTTATACGACCTGAACGAACTGCACAGGGCCAAACTGCACTTTTGTCAATGGGCCCAAATGGGACACAAGTTCAGAATGTGGTTGTACCCGAAGGGTGATGAGCAGCAGAGTTATTTGGCCAGAAAATACAAGTCATTTATGAATGGCGAAACTGATCAAGCACCCACGGATATTTGTTTTCTAATCTGATCCCTTTTTATACCCCGGCCACGAATCCCCGAATTTATACCCGGCCACGAACCCCCGAATTTATACCCGGCCATGAACCCCCGAATTTATACCCGGCCATGAACCTCCGTATCTTGACTACGGCCACGGATCCCCGAATTTATACCCGGCCATGAACCCCCGTATCTTGACTACGGCCACGGATCCCCGAATTTATACCCGGCCATGAACCCCCGTATCTTGACTACGGCCACGGATCCCCGAATTTATACCCGGCCATGAACCCCCGTATCTTGACTACGGCCACGGATCCCCGAATTTATACCCGGCCATGAACCCCCGTATCTTGACTACAGCCACGGATCCCCGAATTTATACCCGGCCATGAACCCCGTATCTTGACTACGGCCACGGATCCCCGAATTTATACCCGGCCATGAACCCCCGTATCTTGACTACGGCCACGGATCCCCGAATTTATACCCGGCCATGAACCCCCGTATCTTGACTACAGCCACGGATCCCGAATTTATACCCGGCCATGAACCCCCGTATCTTGACTACGGCCACGGATCCCCGAATTTATACCCGGCCATGAACCCCCGTATCTTGACTACGGCCACGAATCCCCGAATTTATACCCCGGCCACGAACCCCGAATTTATACCCGGCCATGAACCTCCGTATCTTGACTACCGGCCCCGATCCCCGAATTTATACCCGGCCATGAACCCCCGTATCTTGACTACGGCCACGGATCCCCGAATTTATACCCGGCCATGAACCCCCGTATCTTGACTACGGCCACGGATCCCCGAATTTATACCCGGCCATGAACCCCCGTATCTTGACTACGGCCACGGATCCCCGAATTTATACCCGGCCATGAACCCCCGTATCTTGACTACAGCCACGGATCCCCGAATTTATACCCGGCCATGAACCCCGTATCTTGACTACGGCCACGGATCCCCGAATTTATACCCGGCCATGAACCCCCGTATCTTGACTACGGCCACGGATCCCCGAATTTATACCCGGCCATGAACCCCCGTATCTTGACTACGGCCACGGATCCCCGAATTTATACCCGGCCATGAACCTCCGTATCTTGACTACGGCCACGGATCCCCGAATTTATACCCGGCCATGAACCCCCGTATCTTGACTACGGCCACGGATCCCCGAATTTATACCCGGCCATGAACCCCCGTATCTTGACTACGGCCACGGATCCCCGAATTTATACCCGGCCATGAACCCCCGTATCTTGACTACGGCCACGGATCCCCGAATTTATACCCGGCCATGAACCCCCGTATCTTGACTACGGCCACGGATCCCGAATTTATACCCGGCCATGAACCCCCGTATCTTGACTACGGCCACGGATCCCCGAATTTATACCCGGCCATGAACCTCCGTATCTTGACTACGGCCACGGATCCCCGAATTTATACCCGGCCATGAACCCCCGTATCTTGACTACGGCCACGGATCCCCGAATTTATACCCGGCCATGAACCCCCGTATCTTGACTACGGCCACGGATCCCCGAATTTATACCCGGCCATGAACCCCGTATCTTGACTACGGCCACGGATCCCCGAATTTATACCCGGCCATGAACCCCCGTATCTTGACTACGGCCACGGATCCCCGAATTTATACCCGGCCATGAACCCCGTATCTTGACTACGGCCACGGATCCCCGAATTTATACCCGGCCATGAACCCCCGTATCTTGACTACGGCCACGGATCCCCGAATTTATACCCGGCCATGAACCCCCGTATCTTGACTACGGCCACGGATCCCCGAATTTATACCGGCCATGAACCCCGTATCTTGACTACGGCCACGGATCCCCGAATTTATACCCGGCCATGAACCTCCGTATCTTGACTACGGCCACTCCCCGAATTTATACCCGGCCATGAACCCCCGTATCTTGACTACGGCCACGGATCCCCGAATTTATACCCGGCCATGAACCCCGTATCTTGACTACGGCCACGGATCCCCGAATTTATACCCGGCCATGAACCCCCGTATCTTGACTACGGCCACGGATCCCCGAATTTATACCCGGCCATGAACCCCGTATCTTGACTACGGCCACGGATCCCCGAATTTATACCCGGCCATGAACCCCGTATCTTGACTACGGCCACGGATCCCCGAATTTATACCCGGCCATGAACCCCGTATCTTGACTACGGCCACGGATCCCCGAATTTATACCCGGCCATGAACCTCCGTATCTTGACTACGGCCACGGATCCCCGAATTTATACCCGGCCATGAACCCCGTATCTTGACTACGGCCACGGATCCCCGAATTTATACCCGGCCATGAACCCCCGTATCTTGACTACGGCCACGGATCCCCGAATTTATACCCGGCCATGAACCCCCGTATCTTGACTACGGCCACGGATCCCCGAATTTATACCCGGCCATGAACCCCCGTATCTTGACTACGGCCACGGATCCCCGAATTTATACCCGGCCATGAACCCCCGTATCTTGACTACGGCCACGGATCCCCGAATTTATACCCGGCCATGAACCCCGTATCTTGACTACGGCCACGGATCCCCGAATTTATACCCGGCCATGAACCCCCGTATCTTGACTACGGCCACGGATCCCCGAATTTATACCCGGCCATGAACCCCCGTATCTTGACTACGGCCACGGATCCCCGAATTTATACCCGGCCATGAACCCCCGTATCTTGACTACGGCCACGGATCCCCGAATTTATACCCGGCCATGAACCCCCGTATCTTGACTACGGCCACGGATCCCCGAATTTATACCCGGCCATGAACCCCCGTATCTTGACTACGGCCACGGATCCCCGAATTTATACCCGGCCATGAACCTCCGTATCTTGACTACGGCCACGGATCCCCGAATTTATACCCGGCCATGAACCCCGTATCTTGACTACGGCCACGGATCCCCGAATTTATACCGGCCATGAACCCCGTATCTTGACTACGGCCACGGATCCCCGAATTTATACCCGGCCATGAACCCCGTATCTTGACTACGGCCACGGATCCCCGAATTTATACCCGGCCATGAACCCCCGTATCTTGACTACGGCCACGGATCCCCGAATTTATACCCGGCCATGAACCCCCGTATCTTGACTACGGCCACGGATCCCCGAATTTATACCCGGCCATGAACCTCCGTATCTTGACTACGGCCACGGATCCCCGAATTTATACCCGGCCATGAACCCCCGTATCTTGACTACGGCCACGGATCCCCGAATTTATACCCGGCCATGAACCCCCGTATCTTGACTACGGCCACGGATCCCGAATTTATACCCGGCCATGAACCCCCGTATCTTGACTACGGCCACGGATCCCCGAATTTATACCCGGCCATGAACCCCCGTATCTTGACTACGGCCACGGATCCCCGAATTTATACCCGGCCATGAACCTCCGTATCTTGACTACGGCCACGGATCCCCGAATTTATACCCGGCCATGAACCCCCGTATCTTGACTACGGCCACGGATCCCCGAATTTATACCCGGCCATGAACCCCCGTATCTTGACTACGGCCACGGATCCCCGAATTTATACCCGGCCATGAACCCCCGTATCTTGACTACGGCCACGGATCCCCGAATTTATACCCGGCCATGAACCCCCGTATCTTGACTACGGCCACGGATCCCCGAATTTATACCCGGCCATGAACCCCCGTATCTTGACTACGGCCACGGATCCCCGAATTTATACCCCGGCCACAAATCCCCTAATTTTTCGGGCATATTTCAGATTCCTACCACAACATACATGTCAAGCAAGATCTGTTTATTGTAATTTTTTTTATTTGCTTGTGGAACATTAATTTTGTTGAATTTCTTTGTTTTATTTAAATTTTTGTATATTGAAATTTATTAAAGTTCAATACTATATATTTTTAAATTAAAAATAAGTTGTTGAAAAAACGTAAAGATTTCAAGATTTTTAAACCCAATTTAACTTAAAAAGCGTAGTTTTTAGTAGGGTTGGCCGGGTCCGGGTACCCGACCGGGTCCCAGTCCCGGATACCCGGTTTTTTCAATACCCGGACCCGGCTTTTCTGGACCAGGCACTACCCGGAACCGATTTTTGTCCAAATACCCGGATCCGGCGGACAACCCTAATTTTTAGACAAATCAATGTAAATTAACAAAAAAAAAACAAATATATTTACAATGTTTATTTATAAATGGGAAAATAATACAAAAAAATATACATTAAAATATTGTAGAAAAAAGAGACAAATTGTTACCCAATCCAATTAATAAAATGTGCATATTTTGAAGTTACAGAATAATCAGTACATTTATATTAGGTAAATATTACAGAAGGAAATGCTTAAGGAATTTTTGGAATTGCGAAAAAAAAAATTTTTTTTTTTTGGAAAAAAGTGAATAAAATTAATTTTTAAAAATGGAAATTTTGGTTTTGGATTTTTAAACACACAAAAAAAAAAAATTATTTATCTACAAAATGACGCAACATCGACAAATTCCGCGACGCGCGGGCGGAGGCGGTGGCGGTGGTGTGGCTGGCGCAAAATATGCATGAACTTCCACGTCAGGTCGGGTTTGCTAAAAAAAATGGAAATAATTTAATTTTATTATAATTTTAATTTTTAAAAAAAATTAATAAAGTTGTTTAGATAAAATATTCATTTTCAAAAAAATTTAAATTTAAAGATAGCTTCGTTTGATGTTAGAACGTTTCAGCGCCATGGCATACATATAGAATGAAAATTTTGTATATTTCAAAAAATTCTCAAATTTTTGTCTTAGAATTTGTGCAAGGATTTCATTTCTCCTTCCCCGACCGAAAAAAAAACTTAAAAATTCAATAAAAAAAAATTAAGAAAATGTTGAAACAAAAAGTTTGTTAAATATAATATAGGTGAATTTGGAAAAAAATATTTTAAAAAGCAGGCCACCTGTTTTTTTCTGGATTTTTGTCTAGGAAAACTAGGTCAAATATGAAAAAAAAATTTCCAAATCCAGGTTATGCATGAAAAACCTGTGGGATAATATTTTCGAAATTGTTATTTCAGTGACCAATGTTTTATTTCAAAATCAAAAATTGATTAAATAAATTTAAATTTAAATTATTATTGTCAATTAGATACTTTTAGATATTCCTAAGCAATTAATTGATTTTCAAAACAAATTTATAAAAAAAAAAATCCATGTCCAGGCCTGGCTGGATCCAAGCAAACAAGCCTGGATTTTTCCTGGGCCTGAATTTTCCTGGAATTTTTTCCAGAAATCCAGGCCATATCCAAACATGGAATTCAGGTCCAGGACCAGGCTTTTTACAAAATGTCGAACTCTATTAATAAATAATTATATATTTTTTTTTGTAGAATATAATTTTAATAGTATGTAAAAATATGTTATTTTTACCCTACAAAAAATTACTTTAAATTTTTTGATGGCATCTTTGGTGACCAATTGACAATCGTACAGATCAACGCGCTCCAACACCTTCAAATGCTTCATGGATTCCAACGTATGATCAGTGATGTTTGGGCAGTTGTCCAACTCGAGCACCTGCAATCTTTCTCGATGGGCCACTGAAATTTAAATTTAAATTATTATTTTTATTATAAATTTAAATCAATTTTAAATAAGGATGCACATTGTTCTTCCTCCCCGCTGTCCTCCCCCGCCACCCGAAATTAAAAAAAAAAAAAAGAAAAATTTAATTTCTAGCGATTTTTTCAAAATTTTTCGATAAATTATTAAGTTTTTCAAAAAAAAAATTCTAAAAAAAATTTTTAGGGTTTTTTTCCCAAAACTTTCTATAGAAAATGTTTTCTAAAATTCTATTTCTATAAATACATAAAGCTGTGTACGAAATTCGGTTGCAGAAATTTCAAGCTTTTTAAATTCTCATCTGAAAACAATTTTTCAAAAAATTTCTCGAGTCGTCGAGTTAAATCTGCAAATTAAATTTATCATTTCCTTTAAATTTATGAGAAAATAAAAAAAATTTTATTCTTAACTTACAAATTAATAAAAAAAATTATATATATTTGAAAATTTATTTAAAATAATTAAAAAATGTTTAAATTTACCACACAATTCGGCTAAACCGGTGTCCGTCAAATTCTCACAGTGTGATAGGGAAAGACTGTACAAATTTGGGCACCCGTTGAAATTTGTCAGAGTTGAATCTGAAAAAAACAAATAAATATAAAAAAATAATTAAATTTAATTAAATTTATAAAAAAAAAATTGACCGGTGATTAGAAGACATTCTTCAAGATCAATTCTTTCAAGTTCATGACAACTTTTTGACAATTGAACAAAGCCCGCATCTGTTAAGTTTGTACAGCCAGCCAATTCAAGATCACTAAGCATAAAAATTAAAATTAAAATAATGTAATTTAAATAATAAAATAGTATTAAAATTAATAAAAATTTTAAAAAAGTCGCAATTATTATAGGAGGGTCTGAGAAAAATAACAATTATATGTATGCACTTGAATACAACAGAAAAAATGTTAAAATATTGTAAAATATCGTCAAAAAATTTTAGGGCGTTTTTTTAAATTAAAAATAGCTGAAAAACACGATTAATTAGTTAATTGATTGGCTAATTATTGTTAAAAAACAGATGACTTATGGGTACCGTAATTGCAATGGTACAGTGATTCCTAGAAAATTTTTGAGCTACAGTACATACCTAATTAACCATATGATTTTAAAATATATTGAAATTTTCACGATTCAAAAATACGCGAAGTTTTATGGTACCGTAATCTCAATGAATGAATAATTTTGTATATATTTATTACAGTAGCCATTCTACAGTAATTTCCCGTTCCTTTTACCGTATTTTTGGGCATCCTTGAGAAATTGAAACAATTGCCAGATCAGTGATCTCCTTACAATTGGAGAGTGATATGAATTCCAATTGATGACAATTTTTTGCAACATCGGCCACCGTCTCATCGGTGATATTCTTTAAAAAATAAATAAAAATAATTTTTTAAAAATAGGAAATGCGTCAGAGAGAAAAGCTGGCAAATTCAAGTACGTTTTCTTAGAAATAAGTATAATTTTTGAACTTAGCAAATGGTTCTACCTTCACAAAAATGTCTAACTTTAAATAAATAAATTACCGGTTTTTCGAAAAGAGAGCCATCGGGGGCTTTATTTTTCAGGGTGCACTACGTTTCCCCCCCCCCCCCCGCATCGTTTCCAACCCCCGAGAAAATAAAAAAAATTTACTAAAGAAATTTTTCAAGAAAAAAATCTTATAAAGTTTTTTATATGAAAATTCTATGAAAAAAATTTTCAAAAAATTTTCAGCGACAATTTTTTTTCTTAAAATTTTCAAAAACTTTTAAGATTTTCTCTAGAAAAATTTATAAGCTATTTTTTAATTTCTCGGGCGGGGGGGGGGGGGGAAGGCAGGAAATGAGCTGCTTGCTCTTCCTATTTTTCAACAGCCTCTTTTTGCAAAAATCCAAATAATGGTAATTTTCGGGAAAATTTTCGCAAAATTTTATTTTGTATTTCCGATCTACCCATAGCTTAGCAGTAAATTTTTTGTGTTTTTAAATCGCTTTTGCTGGTTTTTCTAACTCCGTTTAATGTCTTCGGAACGAAAAAAACCCCCAATTAACTTCTTTTTTTCGGGAGGGGTGCTTTATTTCAAGGGTGTTTCGAATTGAGGGGAAAGTGTATATTTTAGTAAATACCGTATAAAATTACCGGGCATGAAAACAAATTGAGTGCGCGTAATTCATGCATAACCAACTGACGAAAACTTTGTGAAGACAGCTGAAAATGTAAAAATTTTAATTAAAAAATAAATTTATTTATTTAATGAAATATATTTTAATTTAAATATTAATTTAAAATGTATTTAAACAAAATAAAAGTTAACATTTTTCTAAAATTTTCACATTTTCAAGACCCTTGCAGAAAAAAGTGCGCAAATTTGGACAATTTTTTCCGATGTAACCAATGCCAAGGTCGGTGATCTGTTCGCACCAGCTCAAATTGATCTCTTCCAATCGCTTACAACCTTCGCTAAAATTTAAAAAAATAATAATTTAATAAATTGTTTAATTTTTAAATTTTTAACCCAATAAATTTCATTGAAATGTCAGTGATCAGAGTGCAATTTTCAAGATCAATCATCACAATACGGTGACAGTAACGTCCAATGTATTCACAGGTTCTAATGATAAAATGTATGAGTAATTAAATTTTAATTATTTATTATTTATTTTAAAAGTATATTTATTACTTTTTTATAATTTAATTTCCAAATTCTAATTTTTATACTTTTTTAAGATCAAAAATATTAAATGCATATTCCATAAATTTGAGAATTTTTATAATTTGGCATAATAATTTATAAATTAAATTGTAAACTTAAAAAAATTTGAAAAATAAAATTCAAACAACAAAAAAAAAAGGTTTGTTTATGATAAAATAAATATTTATAAAGAAAATAAACAAAACCATTGAATAATAATGTTTATAAATTATTTGAAAATATTTTGAAATTAAAATATTTAAATTTTATTTTAAAAATTCACGCGTCTGTGACGAGTTTGCATTTGGCCAAAGTCAGCTGCTCAATGTTGGGACATTTGGCCGCAAATGAGCGCATCGCATTGTCCTGCACATTCTCACACCCCTTCAATGAAAGCACCTTCAAAAAGTTGCCACAACGTTTTGCCAAGCTCTCCACAACAGTTGTCTAAAATGGGAAAAAAAAAATTAAAATTGTCAAAAATATTACAAAATTAATTGATTAATTAGAGATTTTAAAATAATTATAAATATGAAAAAATATTAATTTAAGCTAGAAAATAAATTTCTAGGGGCATCCTCGTTTTAGTATTCAAGGAGGGCGGTAGTCGTAGAGGAAATAAAAATTTTTTGAGATCTTTTACTATTTTTAACAAATGGTTAGAAATAAAGTTGCACTAAAATTAAATATTTTAAATAGAATTTAATATGAAAAAAATAATAATAATTTTATTATTTAAATTAAAATTAAATTAAATAAAAAACCTTTTTAATTATATAAATAATACACTTAAAAAATTTTGTTTCACCTTTACTTCACGCTGAAATGAGAACAGGTCCACCTCCATCCAATTGCTGCCGTCCATGGCCAATTTGTTCCATGTTCGACAAACTTGCGCACAACGGCCAAGCGATGTGATGTCCAAGTAGGAAAAGACCCTTGCAAAAATTGGCACTTAAATTTAGGCATTTGAAATAGTTAAATTTAGAGTGCCACGGGACCGGGACCTGGTAGCGGACAACTGAGTACCACGGTCCCGGTTTTGACCGGGACTAGTCACGGTTTTTTCCCGGTTTTCACAGCCAAAAATTCCCGGTGTTTCAACCCGAAAAGGTCCCGGGTTTGCCCAAAATTCCCGGTCCCGTGGCACTCTAGTTAAATTAAATGGCATTTAGGAAGTTAAAATAACAAATGTACAATATTTAGAATGCATAAAAATGTTTTTGAGAAATCGAAAAAATATAATTGATTTACTTTTTTGCATGCTTTCCATGAAACTGTAGTAAATTTTTATTATACGGTGTTTTACCATAAACAAAAACAGTTTTCTTAAAAATCCATGTAAAGCTTACTGTAAGAATTTTTTAATAGTATTTTTTAATATAATTCAAAAAGTATGTTTATATTTGCCCATATTGAATGTAAAATGTAGCCAAGGACAGTATGCAAAACAATCGTACTACCAGTCACGTAATACATACGGTAATGGTCGCTAATAGTCCTATACTGTTACCGAGAATACGTAGTCTTCTTTTATTAGTTCCGTATTCGAATGCAAAATAAAATACAGTAAAAGAAGGTATATGCCAAATGTCTACCGTAGTATGAGTTCGGTTGGCAGAATACGGTTGATCAACGCGGCGGATGGCATATGCTGTAATGATGTGTTGCGCCGATGCCCGTTTGATTGGCTGTGATTGTTGTTGTGGTGGTGGTGGACACCGTTCTGTTGTTGTTGCTGGGCATTCCCATTTTGTGGCACTGATCCATGGGTTGGCAAAAGGGTGGTGATCAGATACATCTTGGAAAAATGATCAAAAAATTTAAAAAATATAATAATTTAATTTTTAATTTTTTAATGTCACAAAAAGAAAAAGCTAGATAAATAAAAAAAATCGCTAAAAAAGAAATTAAAAGTAAAAAAATGAAATAACTAATCCTAAAAATTTAATAAATGAACTTAAAATGAAGTTGTTTTAAAAAAGAAAGTTTTAAAATATAATTTTTTGAAGAAAGTCGCTATAAGAAATTTAAAAAATGAAAAAATAGAATTAATTTAAAATTTAGTTTTGAAAAAAAAGAGAGTAAAATTTAGTATTTAAAAAAATTAATATATTAAAAAAATGTTTTATTATTAAACCAAATATTAATTTTGTAAAAATGTCAAGGAATTGAAGAAAAATAAATAAAAATTAGAAATAATCAAGTAATAAATCTACTTTATTTTTGCTTATTTAAAACCAAAATAAAAATGTTTTTTTCATTTATTAAATTAAATAAATTAAATTTATAGTTTTTGAAAAATTAAAATAAAATACTGTAAAATTAATTAAACAATTTATGATAATTATATTAAATAGATAAACAAAATTTTGAAAACAACATCCGATCAAACGGAAGGGGTGGTGAGAATAAATATGCATCGAGAATTGGAACCAAAAACAAAATTTTGTTTCAAATGATAATTAACACAAATGAAAACTGATAAGGTGGGGAACAATTGATAAAAGGGATTAAATTAAATATTGTATTATTAAATTAATATAATAATTTAAGAAATACAAATTAATGGAATTTATTTAAATTATAAAATTATTTTTAAATATTAATTAAAAATTATTAAAAATGTAAAATAATAAAAATGTTATTAAATTAATTTTAATATTTAAGAAATAAAAGAATTAATGAAAAATTATAAATCTTTTTTAATTAAAAAAAGTTTTAAAATATTAATTTAAATGCAATATAATATAATTATAAAGATTTTAAATTAAAAAAGGAATATGAAATATTTTAAACAATCTTTTTCATTAAATTATTTTTTTATAAAATTAAAAATAAATTAATAAAATTAAAGAATTTATTTAATAATAAATTTAAAAAAAAAAAAATTTGCTTTTCCCAATTTTACCCCTTGGCTACGGCGGCGCCAGCGCCAAAATTTTTGACGCTGGCATTTTGAGTCCTCGATTGGCGCAATGGTGGCGGCGCCAAACCTTGGCGCACGATAGCGCCCAAGCGGCTGCTCCGAAATTGGCCGCTCGGGCGGATGGTCCGGGTTCGCGAAACGCAAATCCCACAGTATGCCATCATGGCGTACGGTATGATCAAAATGCGCGGTACGGTCCATTGCGTAAACGGCACGCAAACACACCATGGCACCATTGTCATCAGCAACATACGCAGCAATGTTTTGCACAGCAACAGATGAAATGGTTGAAGTGGAGGGCAAAGGCATGGCGATAGGTAATTAATTCATAATATGATGGCTTGCTTAATTGACTAGTCGCATGCATAATTGGGGTCATTAGAGGGGGAACAGCTCATTCCCTCCCGCCGTCCTCCACCCCAAAAAATTAAAAAATAAATAATTAAAATTTACGTAATTTGAAAAATCTTAGTCTAACGATTTTTTCATAATTTAATGATGAATTACTTACTATGTTTTTTGAAAAAAAACTTTTCCAAAAAATCGCTGAAAATTTTTTCTAAGTCTTTTTCTTGAAATTTTCTTATAAAAAAATTCGAAGATTTTTTTTTTAATAATTTCTAAGTTCGACTATTGGTGCTGAAATGGCGGAGTAAAAAAAAAAGGGCTGAAATGTTCAATAAAGGATTATCGGATATAGAGAAAGAATACATGGAGACAGATTGTAATAAAGTTCACCTAAGCGACAATATAATCCTGATCAGGATGAATTGATTAAAAAACTTCACAAATTAATTCCATTTCAAAGATTTGCCCTGAGCTAAATGCATTTGGATTGAGAGAGATATTAATTGGTGAATGAGTCATTAAATTGGCATTAAATTTTGAATTAAAACAAAAAAAAATTCATTGCAGCAAATTGGTGACAATTGTCAGAATTACTGAAATAGTTTAAACAAATTTCATAAATCTAACATTTGACACTTTCCAGGGTTCTCATACCCGATTGAACTTGGGACAAAACCTAATTACTTTGGCAAAGTGCCCTCCTCCAACCCAAAAAAAATTCAAGTAATAGTTTCAAGTTTTTAAAAAGAATTGTTAGGAAGTGCTGAATTAAATTTTGATTTCACAAATCCAACATCTGCCACTTTCTGGGTCATTTTTCAGACCGATTGCCTTTGGGAAGTTTCAAAATTTAAATTATTTCTGGCGAAATGCCCTCATCCAACCCAACCAAGTAATTAGTCTCAAGTTTTTAAGAAAGAATTTATCAGAAGTGCGGATTTAAATTTTTTTTTTAAGCAGATTTTACAAATTCAACATCTGCCACCTTCAGCAGGGGGTGATCATTTATCACACCAGCCTTATAGAGATTTTTAAAATTGAAATTTTGTTTGGCGAAATGCACTCCGCCCATAAAAAACATTCCAACTGTGCGCAACAAATGCTCAACAATGGAAAAAGGAGACATCACACAGCAGATGAATGGGAATGAATAAATGAATGAATTTGTGTGTCGAAAGCATATGTTTGTGCCCCGCATTTTATGGGTCTGTTGTGTGTTATGTTTACTTTTGTATTTGGCGCGTGAATAAATTTTTTTTTTCGGGACGGGGACAAAAATTGCGGGGGAAAAATAAATTTTTGCGGGGATGGAAAGCAATGTGAAAAGTCAAGAATTTATTTAATGATACGGTGTCACAATCGAATTTGAGAGCATTTTGAATGTTCCACCGGGAAAAATTTTTTTTTTTTTTTGAAATTATGCAAAATAATCATTATGCCAATCTATAATAAAAAATTATTTCCTGAAAATACTAAACTCCATTTAAAAGAGCACAAAAGTTAAATTTTAACCTTGGCATTACAATCCCATAAAATTCTTGATAATTTTCATAATTTTCGACCCCTCCCCCCCCCAAAAAAAAAATCTATGGAAAACCCAGATTTCAGCGAAAGCCGGCCGGTGATCCAAGCTCTAGCGATAAAATCGGAAAATTATTTTGACACAAATCCAAACAATCCCACGGGTTGATCTGACTGATCCCATTGGTCATCCGTAAAGGATCATCAGCAGCAGAAGCAAAATAAATCCTGATCAGCAATAAAAAAAAAATTGGGAGGGATTGATGGGAGAGGGGATAAAGAAGCATTTGCTAATGCTGCAAAAAGTCATTGAGCCGTAATCGAAGCGAATAAAAAAATGGGCACTTCTATAGCGATTTGGGGCCTTTGTATGAAAAACCATAGGGGTGACCCCTTTGGTTTTCTACAGAAAATATTCTGTATTAAAAATTCATGAAAACATGCATCCCTGGGTTTTTCGATGGCAATAAATTTGGAAGATCTCAAAAAAATCCACAAATTTTTTTTAGTTTCATAATAACTTTCTTTAAATGGATTCGGATATTAACCAAATTCGGCTAACATTAATGTGAACATGAGAGAAATCTTTGAGAATTTTTTCAAAATTTTACATTGAGAATTTTTTTCAGTAAGAGAAAAAAGCGCCCGTCTCGGTACTTCCGGGTTTTGCCACCCCCCCCCCCCTGAAATTTTTTTTTTAGTAATTTTTCCTAGGCTAATTTTTGATGCTGATCACGAATCTGACGTTTATTTTTAGCTACAACGTGTTTTACGTGAGTTACGTGAAAATTTACGTGTAAAATTTAAAATTTTCAAAAATTAATTTTTACACATGTTCGTTGGTCACTAATGTTTTATTTATGTTTAATCTGTGACGGATACAAAAGATATTCTAAATGTACAATCGATGCATTTGATGAAATTTTACATAATATTGCGGAATTTATGCCCCCAGTTTAATTTTTGAAAATTTTAAATTTTACACGTAAATTTTCACGTAACTCATGTAAAACACGTTGTAGCTAAAAATAAACGTACGATTCGTGATTAGCATCAAAAATTAGCCTAGGAAAAATTACTAAAAAAAAATTTCAGGGGGGGGGGTGGCAAAACCCGGAAGTACCCCCGTCTCAATACCAGAAAGCCCATTCCTGTCTCTATTGAATATATAAATTTGAGATTTGAGTATTCTAATTCATAATAGAAGTTTTAAACAAAATTTGAAAAATAATTTCCAAATTTTGTTCCGAATTTGGGTCAGGGGTTCGCAAATTTTTAAAACGGGTTTCAGAATTGTGATTGGCGGCGACTCAAAAACCTTAAGGACTTTTTTAATTATTATTTTTTTTTTTTGTCAAGAAACTCATAAGTTTTCCATTTAGTTTTTCTTAATCAACCCCAAAAATGGAAATAAAATAATAAATATTATTTAATAGGTAAATGTAACTGATCCACCACAATTTGGGCCTTCCTATAAATACCTAATTGGGTGGCAAATGAAATTTATGAGGGATTTTTTTTTTATCAAAAAAAGACAGCAGCAGCAGATGGTCAACTGCTGGCCAGCAGTCAGTCACCTCATACCACCCATGGACCACCACCAACACCACTAAACCACCACAATTTGGCGGTCATTGGGTAGCACGGCCGGGCGCCGGGGGGCCGACGAAGAAAAATAACATAAATTGTTTTTTTTTTTGGGGGGGGGGTAAATTTATGTTTTTTATTTTTGTACAAATTTTTATAAAAATTTTGGGTAAATTCATTTTGATTTATTTTAGCTTCTTTTTAAATTGTGCGTTTAATAAGGTTCATAAAATTTTATGGCTTTATAAATGATTTTTTTTGGGGGGGGAGTAAATTTATGGTTTTTAGTTTATTTAATTTTTCCAAAAAACTTTTTATTTCTAAGGCAAATGGGAAGGAATTTTTTGGGTTCTAAGAAAACGAAATACCTATTTTGATTGAAAAAATTTTGTAATAAATAAGTTATATACTTTAAAATCTTTAAAAATTTCAAAATTCACTGATTTTTCAATTAAAAAATCCTACTTATTTTTGTGCCAAAGCTACCACCAACATAAAACAGATAAATTTAACCAAGAAAATTTCATTTTTCACATGTGATTTAAAATTATTTAAACGCAATAATTTAGCCAAATTTTTCAGATAATTATGAGGGACAGGCCCAATAACCTAAACACCCATACAGGGTGAATTTTCAAAGAAAATTTAAACGAAAAGAATTTTTTCGCCAAAATTTTCCCGCTTTTACAACATTTTGTTTTTCATGGGAAGGAATTGTCAGAAAATGTGTGCAGGCAGAAACAAGTCGTGGAGAAAATGCATTAGTGAAGTGAATGGCGGGAGAATCCTGGAAAGTGAAGCGAAGCAGACATTTTGCTTCACAAAAGTCCGAAAGTATCCAATTATAGCGGCGGCGCAGTTTTTATCAAAAAAAAGACAAAAAAAAAAAGGAAGAAAATTTGTGCGCGAAAAATTCCCTCCAAAATGAAAGGCACAAAACGAAGAAGAAGAAAGCCAACTAATTAGATAATTAAGGAATTAATATTATTATTAATATTTGAACCAGAGGATGATGATAGGTTGGAATCGGATTATTTATTTTTGGTTTAGGGAATTTTTGCAGATTAAATTTTTTAACGGGAAGGTATTTGCCAATTTTTCAAACAGATTTTGATTAAAAAAAAAATGTAAACGGTAAAAGCTTCAATTAAATGTAACGGTAAAAGTTTCAATTCGGGAAGAACAATATTTGGGTAAATTTCAAAGTTAATCTAGATTGTGTATCATAATAATAATAATAATTACAAAAAATTAGATCAATAATAAAAAATTTTTAATTACTGGATCTTCAAAGGGAAGCACTTGAATTGATATCATCTTGGGACGAATTCAGTCAACTTCAATTAATTACCCAATTTTGGATGATAATAAAAATATTTTTTGTTATTATTTAAAGAGAATTTTCCAAGAGATAGATTTTGAGGATTTGAGTGACATAATAATGATCGAATTTGTGGAGGCTCGAAAATTTTACAAAATTTGGTCATCCAAATTTTAAAATTTAATTCCCATTTTCTCCATGCATTAATTAATTGGTAGAATTTTGGGGAAAATTAAGTTTGTATTTTAATTGCAATCATCCAAACTGAATTCGGGGAACCTCCGCAACATTTTTCACATTTTATAAAATTAGGTGCTAATTAATTTTCAATTTTCTTTTCAATGCTTTAGACTCCTTACATTAGCACATTTTCTGATCACTGATCAGAGACATTCTCAGAGAATGGTGAAGAGCTTTCCTTTCTTTCTGCCTGCTGCTGTTGGAAAGCTATACCTATGCATTATTTGCGATCGGTTGGGGCTGTGTCATTTTCATTGTCCGATCGCTCGGCTCGCTGGTCTTTGGTCCGCTGCCCTCCAAAATTATTGTCGCGCGGGCGGAGGCGGGGGGGGGGGGAGACAAATAAAAATTTTGGAAGACAAAGTCGGGAAAATGGGAAATGGATGAATGAGGAAGAAAATGGACGGATGAATGGAAGAATTAATGGGAGGGTCAAATAAGGAAGAAAATTGGGTGAAATAATGGATGAATAATTGGGAAAAAAAAAGTTGAAAATGAATATAAATTAATCAAGGACCAGGGCAAAGCCAGACAGACCCTTGGCTTCGAGGGGAGGGGGGGGGGCAAAATAAAAAATTCAATTTTTAAGGATGTATTTTTCTTTTTTTAGGCTTTTTAGATTGTCAGCAAACTTTTAGAAATTGGTATCCATCGAAAGAGCTTCACAAACACAAGTAGCCTACAAAATTTGAAAAATTTACTTCGAGAGAGAATAAAAAAAGAGTTATGGGGCCAAGCAAGACCTGAAAAAAAAGATTTTCAGTTTTTTTATTCGTTGCCGCATGCCAAAAATTTTTTTATGATGCAATGGATTGTCTTTATTTTAGCACAGGAATGCAGATATATTATATGTACAGCTTTAGTAAAATATTCGACTATATATATAAAAAAAATAAAGTTGCGGAAAATATAAGGACAATTCTATAAAAAATTTTAAACCCAAATTTTCTTAAAAAATCGAATTTTTATTGGTTTTTGGTTTTTGATCATGAATTTTTTTTAACACAAGATTTGGCGCCCAAATAACAGCATAAAAGTTTTTCGGCGCCGGCGCCAACTTGGCGCAATTCCCTAATGGAAGTGATAAGAAAAAAAAAGAGTGAAGCTGAAGGACACACACACACACACACAGATAAACAGGAAAATGATGGTGAGTGGTACCCTTAATTAGTGACTAAATAGCAAAAAATGATGGAAATTGGAGGAGGGAATGTTCGGAGGAGGAGGAGGAGGATTTTTTCTGCTAAATCACGAGAAAATGGACACAGAAAAAGTGATGTTGATGTCACATTTTTCTCATCCAATTTTCCCTACAGCCATCAGCGAATGAACAGATGGATGATGACAATCAAATAACACAGATTTTTCCAGCATTTAAAGATCAATTAAAACATAATTTTGCAAAAATGCTAAAAAGCCTCTGCTGGGGGGGGGGAGAAAATTTATGAAGCTATCCGGAAATCCTGACAAAAAAAAACAATTTAAGCCAGGTTATGTTGGGGGAAAACTCACTCGGAAATCCTGGGGAAAATAAAAACGAAGTCGAAAAAAAAACACATGGAAACCCTGGGGCAATTCTCTGGGAGGCGGGGGAGGAAGGAAATCTGATTAAGCCTTCGGGAAATCCACTAAATTGCTCCATCGAAATCCTGGTACCTAATTTTTGAGCCCGGCCTAAGTATGATTGAACAGATGTGGCCACAAAAATTTGAACTGCTGGACCGTCAAAAGAATAAATTTCCCCGGCCAAAAAAGTCATAATGGGCGGACTCGATCAGTTGGGCGCCGGCACGTTTGTGCCCGGGACTATGACTTTTTTCATTCTCAATCAAATCCAACATTGTTGATATCATTCGATAGCCCTAAGTGTCCTCTATTAGATTGCAAAATTTCGAAAAAATTTCGTCAATTTTGAACAAACTTATGATTTTGGGGGATGAATTGATTTTTTGAAAATTTATTAAAAACAATTAAAATTTTCAAAAAAAAAATTTCTCGCCTATAGGCACTGCCGACACCCTCTCTCCAAAAAAAAAATCAAAAAAATTTTTGGCTGCCGAAAAATCAAAAAAAAAAACTTCATTATCCGCCGTCCCTGATCACCACACAACACATCTCGGAATCACTAGAGGAATATGGTTCAACAATTCACCATCATTTTAACACACAATAATGATCAGTAGTGATCAGAAAAGAATTGTTGATAAAAAAAACGGGGAAAAAGGGGAAAAAATGTCCCCGAATTGGGCGCGCCGTCCCCGTCCAAATTGTGCCCTTTCTCCTCAAGTGGAACTGCTAAAATAAATTGGCGCGGTGCGCCGCCGCGCCGCGCGCCATTCAATCGAACGACGAAAATAAATCCGTCACAGAATTTGTGCGCCAAGGTTAGTTATGGGGGGGGGACAGTCATTCAGCGATCGTGACCATTAAATTTGGTTAATTTTTGAATGGAAAATTTGGGTTAAGAGCGGCGGCACGCTGCCCCGAAAATGTGGTGCCCATTAGACACAAAATTTAATGGGTCAATATGTTTTTAAATTGTTTGTTTATTTATTTTTATTTTAGAAATTTCATAATTTTATTTTTATAAAAATATTAATTTATTAATTAATGAAAGCATATATTTAAAATATTTTGAATTGTTTTCTTGTTATATAAAAGCAATTTTCAGATTAAAATTAAAAAATAAATTTAAAAAAGTATAAATAAATCGCGGGTTTTTATATTTTATTTGAAAAGTAAGTAAATCATTTTAATATTTCTTATTAAAATTTGGTTCAAATTTAATATTTTGGGAAGAAAGAAGCAATTTTTATAATAAAATTCGTTTGTAAAATTAAAAAAATATATATTGTAAATTTAATATATTTTAAATTGTGAATTTATTTAAAAATAATATAATCATTTTAATTTAATGTTAGAATAAATTTAGGTATTTAATTGTATAAATTCATTTATCAATTATATAAAATTTTAATGCATGAATAAATATGTTTTATATTTGTTATTTTTTAATTAAAATATTAATAAAAATAATTAAAGCTACAAAAAAAGAATGCAAAATTATGAAAAAATTTAAATTAATTAAAATCTTTTCATATTAAAATTTGACATACCGGTTTTTGGCAGTGCATCATAATACAAATATATCCAAAAATGTGATAGCAATTAGTGGCGGGGAGGAATAAAAAAATCTAATTATGATTATATAAATGGTGGAAGGTCATGAGAAGAAATAATTGGTGCGGCGAAAATTATGTATTCTTTTCTGAATTGGATTCGGCATGATCAAAAAGCGTGCAAAAATAATTATGAAACTAATTATTGTTTTATTTATGGAAAATGCGAAATTATATGGTTTAAAATTGAAAAAAGATAATTGTTAGTTTTTAAAAGTTATTTTAAGGCAAATAAATTGAAAAATTAATGAAAATTTGTATTAATAATTTATTAAAAATGTGTGAACAAATTAAAATATTTTTTGTCATGAAAAATTCTATTAATTGCTGTAATTTTTAATAATATTTTTGTGTCTTAATGCATTAAAATTAATTAAATAAAATAGAAAAAAAGTATAAATATATTATATAATTAAAGGACTAAAATTTTCAATAAAAATTTTTTAAATTCAAGTAAAATTTATATAAGAATTTAAATTAAATAATTAATACGTTTATGAATAAAATAAAAAACAAAGAGATTGAATCATTTTACATATATAAAATAAAAACATTTTCTAATTGAAAAATCCTATTAATAATATAATTTTTAATAAATTTCTAAATCTTAACAAATTAAAATCAACTTAATTCATAACATATAAAAATTTTAAGATGTTAAAATATAACAAAAATAAACTAAGAAATTGAGATTTTTAATAAACAGTTTTATTATAATTTGATAGAAAAAGACAATTTATAAAAAAAAATTTTATTAAATTAATTAATTTTTAACTTTCAAATAATCAAATTTCGAGAGTTTGAAGAAAAGCAATTTTTAATGAGAATTCTCGGTTGAAAAAAGTACATCGATTTTTTTTTATTAAACATACACAAAAGAGAAGAATAAAAAAATGCAATATAACATAGTGATTCCCGCCAATTTCATAAATAAATTTCGAGTGATAAATTAAATTCACATTAAAAATGTATTATTAATTAAATAATTAAATAAAAAATTTTACAAAAATTAATTCATTAAGTTTGATAGAGAGAAATTGCGAAAATAATAACTGTTGTTATCACTTCGGAGGCCAAATATTTAGTGTAACATTTGTAAATACATAAAATGAGCGCAACAAACTTTGAAGTGGATAAAAAAACAACAAAAACAAAATTGATAAAAACAAAATAAAATTATTTTAAAAAAATATGAATTTAAATAAAAAATTATTTTAAATTTTTTTTTGAAATTTTTGTTAAATAAAAATCTAAAAAGCAAACTCGAATTAACGAACTTTAATTTTTAAAATATTTTGTAAATTTATAAAATATTTATTATTTTGCATTAATTATATTAAATAAGATTTTACTAAGTTAATTAAAACAATATTAATAAAAAGAAAAAGATTCATTCATTTAATTTTAAATAACAATAATAAATTAGCAATAAATAAATTTACTCTTTTTATAAAAATGGAATTTTTTTTTGTGATTGAATTGATTAAATATGAAAGGTGATGCAGAAAAAATGCGAGATGAAAAGTGGCCATAAACAGCTGATGTGCTCACAAATCAGCACTCGGTTCTTAAAATGATGACGTTAAATAATGTCTATAAAAATAAATTTGAAAAGCAAAAAATGAGAACGGGGAAATGAAAGCTGTCGGAATCATTTAAAACCAATTTTTGGAACGAACATTTGGCGACAAAATAGTTACTAATTACTCTAATTAATTGGCAAAACAAATTAATCGGGGGAAAATTGGAAGTTTTTTGTGTAATTCGTAAAGTATTGGACGGGATAATGTATGTCGCGGAATTAATGGAGAACAAAAATTAATTGGATTAATGTGTAATTTGTAAAAATGAGGAGAAAAACTGTTGATGGTTTGGTTTAATAAATGAACAAAAGCATTTACAGCTAATTACGAATTTTTTAATAAAAAAAATTAATTTTATTCATTATTTTTTAAAAGAAAATTTATCAAAGAGTAATAAATAATTATATGAAAAATTTTTTAATTCACAAATAATTTGTTTGGTAGCGGAAAAATAACGCCTATTTCTTTTTCTAAAATAATTAATATTTAATAAAAAAAAAATTTCCAATAGTAAATTTACTGAAAATTCTCAAACTCAAAAAAATTTCAGTTTTTCTAAGATATTTTGTATTGAAAAAACATGTTCAGGGAAAAAATCTCTACCTACAGTTACATATTTCTCGAGAATTAATGTCAAAATTGCAATTAAATTTGCTAAAAATTTTGTAAAATGGAGGTCCTGCAATGCTGTTAAGGCCGCAGGGAAAAAATTTTTTTTTTTGGAAAATTTAAGCAATTTGAGAAGAAAATTTCTTAAATTTTTCAAAAACTAGCCTAAACCTTTCGGGAGGGTGGAATTCCCCCCCCCCCAAATTATTGGCATTTTGTTGAAATTCAATTTTTAAAAATGGGTGGATTTTTCAAAATGCACTCTTTTGAATGCACAAATTTTGTAGATACATATAACAATAATAGGCGACACATAATAATATATTTATTTATAAATTGAAAGAGGAGGCAAAATGACCCAAATTTTGCGGTCTGTCAGAAAAATTGGGTGAAAAAAATTAAATAAATAAAAAAATTTAATTGAATTAAATTGAATTAATTTTTTTTTTCTTCGCGCGCCAAATTGGAACAGTTCGAAAGAGATGGATGAGAAGAAGAAATAAGATGAACAGCCCAAACACATACAAAATGTGACAAAATTAGGACAATTTTTGGCATCATCCAATAGAATTTATTCCCCGAAAATGGGTCATTTAGAGAAGTGTTTAAAGAAAAAAAATAGTAAAATATTTTAACTAAATTAAAAATTGTCATTTAAATATATTTTTTAAAATTTTTTTTAAGGGTGAGAATTTGTGGGTGGAAAAAAAGAAAAGGAAAAATAGAGGAATAAAATGGCAAACTAATAAAAAAATTAAAATAAAAATTTAATTTAAAAATTTACGGAATTATAAAATTTCTTTTTACAAATTAATTAATTATAGAATTAAAAACAACAAAAAAATCATTTTAAAAATAAAAGAAAATTATTAATCCAGAAATATTTAAATAACAAAGAAAATTTTATTCAAAATTAGAAGTAAATATTTATCAAAGAATTTTTTTTATATTAAAAAAAATAAAAAGAAAATTTTATTCAAAATTGAAATAAATATTTACTAAAGATTTTTTTATATTTAAAAAAATAATAAGAAAATTTTAAAAATTTACGCCCACCTGGTTATGTTTTGCTTGCACAACACGTTTTCCACCACTTCCAGCACTGGTGACCACCCCAAGTGCAGCTGTTGACGACGGATCGGCAGGTCGTCCATCAGTGATGGACATGCTCAACTAAAAAGCATTCGCCGCTATTTTAATAAATTTACAAAAAAATTTTTATAAAAAAAATTGAAAAATTGAACGAAATAGGAGGCCTCAAAGTTAGCCTATGAAAAATTTGTAAATTAGGCAGCAGAACATTTTAAATTAATGAAAAATTTTTCAACCTGTTCAGCGTTTAAATTTCGTGACAAAAATTTGCTGAAAATATTTGCCAAAAAATTGTATGAAAATAAATTTTTTTTTTTTTTAATATTATAACTTTTTCACTTTACATTTCTCAGATTTACATATAAAAATGGAAACAGAAATAAAATTTATTGAAAATCTTTTATTTATTTAAATTTTTATTTATTTTTCCCCATTTTTTATAATAATGATTCATTAATTTTTTTTTTTTTTGACAATATTTAACATAATACATTATCCGGGTTATCTGCTGAGCGAAAGCCAGAAATTGAAAAAAAAATACAATAATTGGGTTTACCCATTTTAAATGAAAATTTAATTCAAAAACAACGAAACTTAAATTTTGTGCCTCCCCCCAGTCCAACATGAAGCCTTATTTTGATAAAAACCTTTTTTTTGGAATTTTCGTAAAAATATTTTCGTCATTATTTTGAATTTTTTGGGAAATTTCTTAACATAAATGCAATAAAAATTGGGTTTCTATGGCAAAAAATTCTTTAATTCACTTTGAAAAAAGAGATACAAAAAGGAAAAAATATTTCTTTAAAAATTGACTTTTCAGTATAATAAATTATTATATTTTCATCTTCAACAAATGTTTAAACCATTTTTTGTTCAATTTTCGGAGAAAAAATGTTTTGTATTTTAATTTATTCAAAAAAAAAAAGAATTTTTTTTTGTCACAATTTTTCATCACTTTTTTCTGCCATTTTTCATCATTATTTAATTAGCTATTTTGGCATTTTCGCAACTAAAAACCGCGCACAAAACAAAACAAATTAAAAAGTGAAATAACAAAAAATCAAATAAAATTGAAATTATCCCCAATTTTGCTTCCCATTGCCGGCAAATGATGGAAGCTAATACCCTTCCGGCACAATGCCATTGGCTGTGCATTGAGGAGGAGGAGAAGGGCATAAGAGCATATCACACGGCACAAGCCCTCGGGGGACGTGTAAATTAATCTGCCCCGCCCCGCCACGCACGGCCGTGCCGAATGCCGTGTGCTCAATGTTCCCCGCCCCCCACTGTCCGCCGCACCGGTGCCACCACTGATGTGCCGCCCCCGCTACCGCCGGACAATGCTTTTGACGGCTTTGCTCCGTCGCCCGCGTCGGCGCCGCCGCTAGCACTGGCACTTGCCGCTGCTGTTGCTGCTGTGCCAAACAAGCGCATTTGGCCACGTTGGCGTTTTCGAATGGCACTGTTTGTGCCGCCGCCAACGCCGCTGCCGGCGTAGGAACTGGACAACAACACCAGAGATGAAGCGGCCGGATTAAGCGGCGGCTGCTTTTGATGTTGTTGATGAGGATGCTGTTTCTGAATAGAAGCACAGAAAAATAATTTTTTTTTTTGAGAGATGGAGAATATATGAGTGAAATTTGTTGACCCAACAAAAGAGAGTGTAGGCAAAAGAGAAGCATACAAAAGTGATAGATCATGTGTAGAGAAGTCAGACAAAAAAAAAATTTGGGAGAGAGTGCAAAAAAGTGGAGAGTTCATGTGGACGAGCAAACAAATTGAAGGAGAATGAGGAAGTGTATATGCGCAGAGAAAGCAGACAAAAAAAGTGAGAGTTTGTAGGAAGTGGAGAGTACAGGTAGACGAGAAAATAGGTGAAGAAATAGTAGTGTACACGCAGAGAAGATAGATGAGAAAAGGTGATTGAGAGAAAATATGCCAGAGAAGATAGACAAAAGGGGAGATTGAGAGAGTGCGGCATGAAAAGAAAGAACTTAATTTTGTGCCGAGTGTAAAGCATCAAAAAAATGTTTTGTTATCAAGAGATGAAAGGTGGAGGCCGTTAGATTGACAAATAGCCATACAAAATCAGAGATGTCAGAGAAAATGCCACAAAAAATGGCAGAGGAAACAGATAAAAGTGAAATAGTGAGTGAGAAATGTTGGGTGACATAGATGCAGACAAAATCAGAGATGTCAGAGAAAAGGCCACAAAAAATTGGCAGAGAAAACAGATAAAGAGAAATAGTGAGTTAGAACTGTGTTGGACAGTGCAGAGAAGAGAGAAAGAGAGACAGAGATAACACTCTCGAATGAGCAGTGAGTGCATAATTGAGTCTCGAACATTGTGGGCGGAGAAGAAGCGGATGTCGTGAGAGGAGTGGAAAAAAATCAATTAGGCTACAAATCGATGCCGAAAGGGCAGGGCGAGGGGAGGGCAAATATTGTTTTGTTTAGAATGGAGATAAAGCAGCTAACAATGATTAATGAGGGGCGGGGTGCATTTAGAGGGGGGGGAGAGGGGGGGGGTGATAAAGCTGATAAAATAATCGCAAATTAGTTTTTAATCATGTATATTTAGAGTATAAGTTTATGTTTTCGGTCAAAGCAAACAAAAATGGTAATGGCAACAAAAAAAGTCAACCCTTATTTATTAGGATGAAAGTACTGGTTTCCAAGGACAGAAAGAGAAAATTTTATGACAATTAATAACCGCCTAAAAGCAATAGGAAAAAAAATTTTTTGCTTCAAAAAAACAAAATTAAAAATTATGATTGATTTCACAGGAAATTTTCTTGTGGAAAGATGCATTTTAACGAGTGTAAAATCAGTTTAAAGGACGCGTCCTTGGAAATTAGATTCAATTAGGCGAATTTTGGAATTTTAACGAATTTTTTTAAGAAAAATGAAATTATTTGAAATTTGCCTTCTTAACAGCCCTTAATGAAAATATTTTAAATTTTACAATTAAAAAAATGTAGCCCCAGGCTGGCTGTATATATGTTTTTAATGAGTGACGTCATAATGGCATTTTCCAATGTGCCTATTTTGTTTGTGCCAAAAGGGCACACAAATTGAGCTGCTAATGGCCGGGGATGAATAAATCATCATGCATTCTTCAGAAAGTTGTTGATGAATGAGATGACAGACAGCAGCTCAGTTGGCCGACGATTTTTGCGTCACAAAATTGGCGTAATAATAACAAAAATAAAGTGTTGGCAATTTATGTTTTTTTGGAAACGAAATAATTGTGGTGTCATTAGTGGCAGAAAAAAAATAAACTAGATTTGAGAAAAATGGAACAGAATGCCAATGGAACAGAATTAAAAGGGATGACCGGTCGGGGAGTTATAATTAATAGAGACCGGATTTTTGAAATGGCCGGGAACAGGACCTGGAAAATGGACGGGGATGGGTTCCGGGGACCGGGACTCAAGTTTTTTCGGGATTCCCGGTACTTTGCCCAAAAAAACTGGGACCAGAAGTCAGGGCAAAATCCAGGCGAGGTTTCGGTCCCATCCGTTCAGTCTCTAATAATTAATTCCCAATAATTAACATCCTTAATGAGATTGATTTTTAATAGGCTTTTTTGAAAATAAAAAAACAAGCAGCATAAATTTAGTAAGTCATTTATGTTTTTTAAATTTAACAGTATTTTTGAAATCATCGCTAGAATTTTTCTAATCAGATTTTCAAAAATTCCGGCAGAATCTTTCTAATTGGTGCTGGAATTTTTCTAAATTCCTGTCTCTAATGGGCCATTAAAGCACAATTCCAAGAAAAAAAGGACAAATGAAAACTGATATCATCCAGCAGTTAGTCAGGCATTAATTCATTCATTGAGTGTTCCAATTTAAAATACATAAATTTCTTCTTAAACAAAATCAATAAATTTTCTAAAAATGGAAAAATTATTTCTCCCGGTGGCTGTAAATGCAAAAAAATGTCAAAATTTCTCCCTTCCCCCCATTAATTATAAATTTATGTTTTATAAATGGGAGAGCGGGGCGGAGACAAAAGTGGTCGCCATTTTGCGGTGAGAAGGCCGACGATCCGTCGCCCGACGATGGAATTTTGGGGGGCGGGGACGGAGGGCATGGGAAAGGAAGGCACCGACCGCTCCCTGTCAAATTTGGCGCCGTTTTGGGGCGGACGGTCGGAAAATTCAAAAATAATTTCCAATTAGGGTCAATCAACCCTTCCAATTATATAAAATTATGGTGCCCGGCCTGGGAGGTTGAGGTTACCCCTTTTTCAAATGGTGAACCTTTTGGTTTAGAAAACAAATTTTTGAAAAAAAAAATCACAAATTGGCCGAAAATTTATATTGATGATCAGTAGGGCTGGGATTTTTAGTGGCAAAAAACCCCAAAATAATTAATAAATAGTGACAAAAAAATGGCAAAATAGTGACAAAAAAGTGGCGAAAAAGTTCCAAATTTAGGGGGTGTAATTTTTTAAATAGCTGTTTTTAATTTGAAAATACCTAATTTAAAATTAAGGCAAACAATTTTATTCACTGATTGCAGTTACAAATGTCCTTTCCAATATTTTCTTAGCAAATATTGAGCAAGAAAAAAAATTTTGGGAAAGAATTTTTGAGAAAATTTTCCAATTCTTAGGGGTGTATTTTTAAAATTTTTTGGTCGATTCTTAGGGGTGTATTTTTTGAATCTTTTAGGTCGATTCTTAGGGGTGTATTTTTCGTTTTTATTGGATTTTTTAGGAAATTTTCCAAAAAAATGCCAAAATAGTGGCAAAAATAGTGACAAAATGCCAAAATAGTGGCAAAAAATTATTTTAGTAGACAACTTTCAAAATTGTTTTTTTTTTAGTGGCGAAGCTCCAAATAGTGATTCCTAGTGATGAATAGTGGCGTTAAAACGAAGAATTTCCGAGCGAAAATTGTGTTTTTCGTGCATTTCTCGTCTAAATAAAGCCGCAGAAAAAATAGTTAAAAAATTAAAAATCCTAGCCCTAATGATCAGCAGCCTAAAGAGGCAAAAACTTGGCCAGTGGGACTCGAGATTTGACCTCATGATCGAGAATTAGATTTAACTTCGAGAATAAAGACTTTACTCCGAGATTTTAGACCGAGACTTGACGTGTGGGGCTGGAGACTTGCTCTATAACAGAGACTAAGACTTAATCTCAAGAATCGAGTGTGAGACTTGTTGACGGTCGGAAAAATTAAAAATAATTTCAATTAGAGTCAACCCTTCCAAATAATATATTCATGATCAGCTAAGCCTGAAGAGACAAAAGTTGAGCCGTACGACTCATGACTTGACTTGAACACGAAACTCGAAACCGAGATTTGCTCACGGGAGAACCGGACTGAGACTTGATCTCGAGAATAGAGAGTGAGACTTATTAAAACTTTGATAAGACTTGCTCAAGAAAAGTCGAGAATGATTTTTTCTATCGAGAATCGAGATTTGCCCCTTCGCGATTATATATATATATACTCAAATAAAATGAATTTTTTATATTTAAAAAAGATTAATTAAATATTTTTTTTTACTTTTTCTGTGTCCGCAGACTCTGTGGTATCCTTCTTGTTGTCCTTGATCAGTCGTCCTTGTGAACAATTAATTTCTGTCCTTTGATCAGTGAAATGTTCGCCATTTGCCCCTTCCGTTTGACTCGTAAAAATCTAAGAAATAATTAACTAAAATTATTTTACCATTAATCAAAGCAATTTGGGTTAATAAGGAGTTACCAGGACGAAAATTATGTGCAAAAAAAAGCAGAAAAATTTGCTCTAATAAAAATAAATAAAAATTTTGAAAATAGAAAATTTAATTTACCTAATTACTTAAATGTAAATGCTTTGGAATTTCCATTACATACTAAAAAAATTTACGAAAAAATTGCCAAATTTTGGGTTTTATCTTGGACATTAAAAAAAACTCCTAAAAAATCCTTTAAAAATGCAAAATATGTCTGACAAAGTGCGAAAAAGTCAAAAATATGTAAAATAACCCAAAAACAATATGTAAATAAAAATGCAAATTTTGTTCGCAAACACAAAAAAGAAAGGGTCGTCCTACCATTTAGATCATGGAGAATTTAGGAGAAAAATATATTTAAATCAATTAAATCCTAATATCTAATTATGAATGCAAATAATATTCATCAAATGTTGCAATGTTTGAAAAATTAATTTTCAAATCTTTTTGAATGCCAAAATTTAGGCCGTTCCCAAAATAAGAAAATAATGCCATCATTTGTACGGGTTATGTGCCACGGGTCCGTAAGAATATGTATACGGGTCCGTCCGGCCCTTATTAAATATCTAATTTGTATTAATTTGCGCCGTTAATTACCTTCGTGTTGCCGCCCTCCTCTTCGTCAGTACAAAAGACAGGATTCAGCACACATTTGGTACCACCATCGTTCTGTAAATTAATTTTCATTTAAAATTAAAAAATAATTTTTATTTTTTATAATTTGTGAAATAATTTTCAATTTTCCATAAAATTTTGCAAAATTTCACCCTCACATCCAATTGTGGTTCCGGATCACAACTGCTGCTATCTTCCAGCAACTGTTCCGCAAGTGCATCATAATATCTGACACAATAAGTCAGGTAGAATTATACAATGAGACATTAATTTTTAATTTATTAATTAATAGTCTATTGAACAGAGATTGAATGTAATAAATTATGAAAATAAATACTCATTTGGTGGGTTCTATTCGGGGATACGATTTTACATGGAAATCCAAGCATTTGGCCGGGTTTTGTTGGGCCGTGCCAGGCATTTTGCCGGATTTGGGTCTAGGCATTTGCCCGGTTTTGAGGATTCATGCCAGGAATTTTCCCTGATTTGGGCTCGCCATGTGATCCAAAAATACGTAAAATTGGCAATTTTTTGGTCTACAATCTGTTAATTAATAGAGCCAGACGAAGCCTATTAATACCGTAGGACGCCATTTTTTTGAAAAACGGCTAAAAATTAAACCGAATAGGCCTAGTCCTTGACTAGTCCAGTTTTTCTTTTTTCAAAAATTCTGATTGCAGTACACAGTGCATGAACGCCCTGAATTTGTTGCGGCTTGGGATTTTGTTGGCACAAGTGCTGTGTTCGTGGCACCACCACCACCAGCAGCAGTGCCACCTCCGCTTGCTTGCTTCTTCAATGCGGGCAAAACGTCGACAGAAAAATTGCGGGCACCTGATGAAGAAATAAAATAAAAATTTGAAAAGACATTTTATGTTAAAACAAATATTAATTCATTTAATTAAGAATAGTTAATTTAGGATAAAATGCCAAAAATATAAGTAAAAATTTTCAAAACAATTCTCGTACCTTCTCTCTTGCTTTAAAAATAGTAAATGCCGAAAAATGTACAAAAATTAAAATTTAGGAAAAATAGGCGTTAAAATCTTTGTGCCCTAAAAATTGGTGAGTTTCTGATCATTTTTAGGATTTTTATGAGTGGTCTAAATTTGCAAAAAAAAAAAAAATTATTAAAAATGTCGAAAATTAAAAATATTTAAATTAATAAACACAGCAAATTACAGGAAATAAAAATTTTTGTGTGTTGCAAATATCCCAGTAAAATTTGATGAGCTTCCGGTCACATTTAGACGTTTTATGCGTGATCAAAATTTGCAAAAAAAAATGTAAAAAATTTTCAAAAATTTTAAATAAATTTAAGCCATAAAACAAAACAAAAAAAACTTACCCCTTTTTTTCTCACCAGACCGATACAAAAGTGTGGTGGACGTGCTCAGCTCGCTTAAGCTTTGCGTTGAGGAGTTTGCATAGAAAAATGAAGCCGATTTTGCGGATTTTTCATCTCAAAATATTTTTACGATTTTTTTTAAACATTTTTTTTACCCCCTAATGTTGAATTTGTTTTATTGGAAATCAATTCGGTTGTTGATGCTGAATGATTCAGTAGTGATGCTGATGTAGAATGCTTTTGGTTGCCTTTAATTAAATTGGGAATTTTGTTAGAAAGAAGAATCCACTAATGAATATTAATTTAACATTAATTATTTTAATAAAACTTATATTAAAAATATTTTAAAAAAATAATGTTTTTGCATTTAAAAATGCTTTAATTGTTTTATGCATAATATCAGGAATAGTGAATCTTTCTTCCAAAAAGAGGAACAAATTTCAACGATTTGGATTTTAAATATAAAAAAGCGAAAAAAATAAATTTAAAGAATTCGAAAATTAATTTAAAATGAAAAAATTTAAATATGAATAATTGCTCACCAAAAGAACAAACAATGAATGAATTTAGAAAATCTTCATATATATGAAATATTTAAAAACAAACTTAATTTTAAATTTTAATTTCTCAATTTTATTTTATTATTTTAAAAATATAAAATTTAAATAAAACACTTTCTTCATTTTGTCGTATTTTTGCCGTTTTGGCGATTGCAAATGGTGCCGCCTCGCTTGGCATTTTTAGGCATCGGAGGTGGCAAAATGGAAAAATGTGCCCCAAGGGAATTATTTAAATGGGCCCAGTGGCACCTAATGTTTGGCATTTTGTTGCCATGTAACGGAAAAGTTGTGGCAAAAATATTTTTAAAAGTACTATATTTTTTGTAGGATTCGTACTATTTGTTCAAAAATTATTAATAATTTATTAAGTTTTTTATTTTTTTTTAATTTAACAAATGTTTAAAAATAATTAAAATTGAAAAATATTAAATAAATTAAATTTTATTAAAAAAATTTATTAGATGTTATTGCACAAATGGGTAATAAATAATTATATTTAAATAATTTTGTGAATGAAAAAAATTATATTTAATAATTATTATATTTACAAAAATTCATTTTAAGGCAAATTTATAATTTTAACATTAAACAAATATAATTTTTAATTTATTTATTCAAATATTCCCTTTCTTTGCTATTAAAAAATTTTAAAAAATAAATTTTTGAATAAAATTTTTCACCATTTTGTTGCTGGTCCGGTTCCTCGTCAAACAGTTCATCCAGCAATAATTGAGACATTTTTTAATATATATTTTTTTATTTAATTTTCATTTTATAAAATTAAAATTGCCACTTATGCACAAATCAATTTGTCTTTTTTATTTGTCGACGTATTCACCAGCAACAGCAGTAAAAGAAAATTGTGGTCGAATAAATGGAAGAAAAATTGGGCACATTATTGGGGCCATTTTTTGTTGTTGTTAAATTTTCATCACATTTTTGCTAAAAGACTAAAATAATTTTTAAAATGTTTAAATTTTAATTATTTTTGAAATAAATTAAAATGAAATGGTAAAATTAAATTATTCAATTAAAAACTTTAAAAAATTTGAAAGCTTTTTTGTTCAAGCATTAAAATTCAATTTTTAATAATGAAACTTCGTAATTGGCCTTTTGAAATCTGGTGTAAAGCATAATGGAGTAAAAAAAAGGAATATAACCAAAAATAAAATAAATTTTGAGAAAATCTTTTAATTCCAAGATTTTCCGGATTATTTACTGGTTGGTACGCTTTTAAAATAATTAAATATCTATATGTGCATTTCAATTAATTAATGGTTTCCCAAATAAAATATTTTTAGAGCTGGATTGGATTTTTATTTATTTTTGGATTTAATAGGAAAATTGCGATTAATTTTTGGTGCATGGTTTTTGGTTGGTTTTCATTCATTGTGCTGAATAATGAAAAGTGAGAGAAAAAAAAAGCAAAAATAGAAGCAATGTGACACTTTTTGTTTTAAAGGAAAAAAAAGAGAGATTGACAGATTCTTTCTCAGTTAATAATTAATAATGAAAATTTAAAAAAATTAATTTAATTTTTATTTAATAAAATGCAAAAATTTATAAATTACAATTAATTTTTAATAAAATTAGCAATATGTCATACAAATTTTTGTGATAAATAAAGTTTAAATGCAGTGAACGTCAGAAAATAACCTAAAATATATTAAATTTGTTTCAAAATTCAAAAATGTTGCTCGATAGGCAAAAATTCCTAATTTTCGAATTAAATCTCTACGCAAAAATTCATAATTTAACAAATTGAGCCCTTTTTTGGGAAGAAAAATTCTTTTACCCAAATATTTCGGTAAGAAAATAATACGGAAAAATTTCAATAAAAAACTATTTTTCACTAACATTTGATTTCGAAAATTTTTAAAATAAATTAAGCCTTAAATGACAGCAGAAAAAAGGCATATTTTGCTGCATTTGAGAGAGCCATAGGCCAAATCCGTAAAAAATGTGTCCTCACATAAAAAGGCGTGCAGTTAAATGGCGGTCATAGAGCACTAAACAGTTTCAATTCGAAGCGGAGAGCAGAGAAGCGAGAAAAGCTGACATAGAGAAAGAGAGAAGCCGAGATGAGAGAGAGAGCAGAGAAATTGAAAAAAAAACATATGACCTAAGTAAAAGAAAAAAGAAACGAGAAACTTATGACCAGGTCAAGAAATGAAGAATTAGAGAAACGAGAAAAGCCATCATAGAGAGTGTGAGGGACAGTTGAGCAAAAAAAGGGTTAGAGAAACGAGAAAAGCCACGAGAGATAAGGGCCAAGTCGAGAAAAGGGAGCAGAGAAATTATAAATGCCACAAAAAAGAGAGAGAGCGAAAGCGGCCATCCAAAAGAGGAGGAGATAAATGTAAAAAGCCACGAGAGATAACGACCAAGTCGAGAAAAGAAGGGATAGGTGAGAAAGGGAGAGAGAGAGAGAAAAAAGAGAGAGGAGAAAGAGAGAGGAGAGCGAGAGAGAGATGGGAATGAGAGAGAGAGAGAGAGAGAGAGATGGGAATGAGTGAGAGCGCGAAAAGAGAGAGAGAAGATAGTGGGCGGGATATCAAAAGGAAAAAGCATGTGATGGGACTTGCTGCTGGCCTAGTCGAGAGTCTCGAGGCAAAAAAGAGAGTGACAGAGTCAGCTGATTGGGACGGGCCGACACGGACTGCTAGCGGACGACCAAAGCCAGCAGAAAGTAGTAGCAAGCAGAAGAAGGCACGGACCAACACAAACTGCCGGGTGGGCAAAAGACAAACATTAAAATGCTTATTATATTGGGGGATTAGGAGATGAAGCCGCCGGCCCCAGGCGGTGGCCAGCAGCAGAACATATCATGAAAAAAAATATATTAATTAAAATATTTAATAAAAGAAATAATTTTAATATTGAAAAAATGTATTATTTAAAACATTTAATAATAATAAAAATTACATATTGAAAAATATAAATTATTTATTGTATTTAATACTAATAAATAAATTTGAATGTATGTGTATGAATGTCTTATAAAAATAAGGTTTAAAATAAATAAAATCTTCAAATGATGATCAATTGTGATAATGATTTATTTAATAAAAATATTTTTATTATTAATTATAAACCCAAAAATTTTTATTTTAAATTGATTATTCAATTGACAAATGATACACAACAAACGGGAGTGGTTTGAGAATGAAAAACAAACAGGAAAATGTCAGTTCTGTTGATGATTGTTGTAGTAACTGATTATTATCGAGTCATTATTTAATATTAATAGGGCAATAAAGGGCAATTAGCGAAAATAATGCGAAATCATGTAAAAATAAAAAATTTATTTAAATTTTAAAAAATGTTTGTTTTTTTTTGCTAAAAAAGTACTTCGGAAGCCCCGAAAATAAAATATTTTTAAACATAAAGAATTTCGTCTTTTAATTTTTAAGTTGTTCCCAAAAAACCCTCAAAAGAAATAACTTTTCTCTGGACTTAAATTCACCTTTGTTGACAACAAAAATTTTCAATGTGGTGAACAAAAATAAACACAAAACAAACAAAACGCCAAAAAAGAAAATTTGAAATTGAAAATTAAAAATTAAAAAAACCTAAGGAGTTTTCGAGAAATGTTTTAAGGTCGAGATAAGGATAAGTTTTATACTTGAAAACTTTATATATTTTATAAAATTTTTATTTAAAAAAACTAGGATTTTTTTTTCTAAATTTCTTTTAAAAAATTAAATTAAATTTTTTTATTGATTTTGTTTTATTAAATGTTTAATAAGTTATTCTAGCTATCTTGCAAACTTACATCCATACTTAATATAAAAATTTTAATGAAACAAAATGAATAAAAGATTTTTTAAATTTTTAAAAAAATAATTTATTCGAATGGACATGTAAAATTTTATTAATTTTTTTAGAAAAAATTACAATAAAAATTCTAATTCTTTTTTCAAAATAAATCGAAAATAATTTTATAAAAAATAGTCTTATTAATTACTATTTATTATTTTATTTGATGTGTAAATGAGTTGCTGCTGCTGCTGTTGATGACGAGGACAAATGGGCCGAAGAAAGAAAATTTTTATTCATCGAAAGGACGAGTTTTTGGATTGTGTTCTCCTCCCCTTTCATATGCTCTCTCACTCTATCTCTCTCTCTCGCTTTCCAACGCTCTCTAATTAGTTCTTTTTCTTTCCCTATTCACTTGTTTTTTCTTTCAACATACTATTTTTCTCACTCTAACTGTCTAAAAGGTCTTGCTCACAAAGTGTATCCATATTTCTATCTCTTACATACTCCCTTTATATCTCTCTCTTTTTCTCTTCTCTCCATACTTCAATCATTTCTCTTCCATACACACTATTTTGTTTATCTCTGTTTGTCTCATCTCTCGCTTATGTACTATTTTCATTTCTCTTACATTCTTCTTTTACAACATTTCTTCCACTATTTCTTCCTTTCACATTTCAATCGTTTCTCTTCCATACACACTATTTTTTTTATCTCAGTTTCTCTCATCTCTCCCATATGCACTATTTTCCTTTTCTCTTCCATTCTTCTTTTACAACATTCATGCACTATTTCTTCTTTCCACATTTCTCTGTCTTCACCCAGTCCACCACCATCGTCCCATTTAATGGGATGGGCTTGTGTGTTGGCGTGACTGGGTTTTTCAGCTGTGCCGCCGCTCACCACTGGTGGGTCCCCCATCGACCCATCCACCATTATTTTCCAAATTTCCCCATTTCTTCGCTGGAAATTCCACAAAAATTTATTTTATGTATTGATTTTTTCGTGAAATTTTTTTTTTTAATAAAAAAATATATATTTTGCATGATCTATTGAAATAATTTTTTGTCGTGCCAATGGGTTTTCCGTTTTCGGCATTAGGAAAATCATAATTTTTTTTTGATCAGAAAATTTCAAAAATAATCTTTGACGAAAATTTTTCTCTGTTTAATTGTTATTTAACAAAATTTTTTTTTATTATATTTGATAAATTAAATAATACATAGTTTTATTTATTTAAAAAAAAATTGTTTTAATAATCTTTAATTTTTAAATTTTATAAATATTTTAATTTTAGTTTTTAATTGGATAAGGAATTTTATATTTTTAAGATGTCAAATCGATGCGCAGATAATGTGGTATTTGTGCAGTGCATTTTACCACATCGAGAATATCTGTTTTCAAAAGTTAGTGCCCAAATTAAATTTCAAAATTTTTTTTTATCATTTTTGAAAAAAATATTATAAGAAAATTATTTAAATATTTCAGTAATATATATATATATATAAATTTCATTTATTTCTGAATGTTATGTATTTTTTTTATATTAAATTCGTTATTTTTAATATATATTTGTTTTATTAAAGATTAAATAAAATTTTATTTATTTTTTCTAAAATTAATTGCCAAAAAAATTAATAAAAATGTGATTTTTTTGAAAATTTAGTATGTATTGATTAGGGACTCCATTTTTAGGCACAAAAAATCGTGAAATAGGCACCTAAAAAGGCAGAAAAAAATCGCAAAATAGGCACTAAATAGGAACAAAAATCCTCAAATAGGCAAAAATAGGCAAATAAAAGTTTTTTTTATTAACGCTTTTTAGGTAGTAAAACACATAAAAATTTGCAATTCTAATAAAAATATTAAATATTTTAATGTTTTTTCGAAAAGAAAAAATTTGAAAACCGAAAAATTTTATTAAGAAAAAAATATTAAATTTTGTGGATAAATTTTTGTAAAAAAATTTTCAATTCTTAGGAGTGTATTTTCTAAAAAAAATTTCGGACCATTTCTTAGGAGTGTATTTTTCGTTTTTATTGCATTTTTTTAAGGATTTTTTCAAAAACCCTAAAATATTTGCCTAAAAATGGAGTCCCTAGTATTGATTGAAACGATTCTAAGATAATTTTTAATTTTGAATATTTTTCGTATTATTTAAAAAAATTCTTAACTATTCATTTATTTAAATAAATTTGTTTGCAATTTAGTCAATTTTATTTATTTATTTTTTACCATTTTTTAGTTTTCACCAAAAAAAAATTAAATAAAAAATCATTTTTTCTAAAAAAGTAATCACCAACAGAAATAAAAGTGTTTTTTTTTTGAAGTTACTACGCATTGATGAAACGAATTTAAGTTAATTTGTTAGTTTCGGATATTTTTCGATTTAAAAAAATATTACGTATTTATTTATTTAAACAAAATTGATTTGATAAATTAATTTTTTTACCATTTTTTTAGTTTTCACCAAAAATAACGCATGAGGGGAAGAAGCTTCGTTGGATGTACATTCGTGACCAATTGGTGGCCAATGGCATGGCACATTTTGTCGGCAAAGATGACTCATACATGCGCCAAAAGTGGGCGGACATGAAGCGACGGACCATTGAAAAACTCAGCCGAATGGGCAAAAATTCACGTGCCAATTTGAGCGAAGTAGTGTGTGCCAACTTTGTGATTTAATAATTGGTCAACAGAGTGCCAACCAACAATAATAATTTTTGAAAGAATTTTACGTGCCGTGGCAAATTTTTGAGGGTTTTTTGCTTCAACAAAAAACTTAAGCTTTTAAGGCAAAAAACAAACAAACAATTTTCTATCATTAATAAGCCTTTAATAACTTTTATGGTGCTAGTGCGTTTTATAAATCCGCCAGCACATTTTTTTGCATATATCTTTAATAATATTAAAATTTTATGCAATAATTTCAGCTATATTTTATACAAAATGTCTAAAATAAAGTCCTTAGGGTAATTACAATCCAATTTTATCAAATTTTCCAGCAGCTCTTCAGGGTATTTATTTCTTTTTTGAGATCTGATCTCCTAAAATTTTTGCACCATCACCTGATATGAATTTTTTAAATTAATTACATAGAACACTTTATTAATTATCATAGTTATTAAGGTTTTGTGATAGCTAATGTCGTACAAATTCAATTAAAAAAATTTTCGGATGCTTTATTCAGATAAAATATTATATAAGGATTTATCCAGTATTAAAGTTGGTAAATAATTGCTATATTTTGCTTACAAGGGTCCTCACAACAAATAATAAATTTATATAAAGCATATTGATTTATATTGGCGGATTTATAAAACGCGCTGGCGGATTTGTAAAACGCGCATGGTGGGGGTGCGCATGGTGGCGGATTTATAAAACGCGCAAACCCATTTTGGCGGATTTATAAAACGCGCAAACCCATTTTGGCGGAATTTATAAAACGCGTCAGCACGACTTTTATTAACCTACAAAAATTGATCGAATTAACAATAATGTTTCACTATTTAACATTACAATTCATTGTTTTGGTTAAATTTATTTTAATTTAAAAAATAATTTTAAAAAATGTGAATTTTTTAATTGAGGTTGATATGCTGATTTTACGCATAATTGGTGACAAAGAAGCAACTGCTGCTGATGGTGCCGACCTACAAACGCATGAAACAAATAGCCAAAATGGGTCTAATTTGAGTTTAAACGGTCCATTTGAATCAATTAATAATCAATCAATCAATTATAATTGTACAGTATACCTTTTAATGAATTAATAGGCTGGTAACCGATTGGGCTTTTATATTTTATTTTAGCATTTGGATTTTTATAGTTTTTTTTACGAAATTTTTAAATTTTTGTTATTTCAAAATATTTTGCAAAACATGGTTATTAATATAATTATATACCGTATTTTTAAAGTTGAGAATCACGATGCTACAGTATACAACGAGAATGAGCTTCATCATCAATTACTGTTAAACCAACAAGCCCAAACATTTGCACAAACAGCTGCCAATTTAAGCTCATTGTCGTCAGCAAAGGTGGCAAAAAAAAACAACAATAAATTATATTTAAATTTAAATTTTAATTGGGCACTTCTTTAATTTTTTTTTTGAAAGTAAATTATCTTTTTACGACTTAATTTTTGTGCATTTTACAAATTTTATGATTTTCTAAGTTTTACTTGAATTTACAAACATTTTCAAAAATTAAGCATTTTGTAGAAAATTCTTTTTTAGTAGCTTCACCCGAAATTTCAAATGCAAAAATTCAAATTTTGATTTTTTAAATTATTTTTTAAGCAACTTTTGATCACTTGTCTGTTATCGATTACTTTTATAAAATCAATTAAGTAATAAATTTAAATTTATCACTTTTCATAATAATAATATTTATTAATTCGAAAATTCATTTAATTAATGTAAAACCCATACATTTATTAATTTAAAAATTTTTCCTCCTTTATTCCTTTTCTCATTCATATTTTATTTTGGTTTAAAATTGTATTTTTTTTTCAATTTTAAAGAGAAAAAAAGCGCACTTTCTGATAGCATTTTTATGGGCTTTCCAATGATACAGATCATTAGGCAAGAGAAGATTTGATGCCAGAAGTTCTATTCGATTTTATGTGCCACACACCATTTTTTGGGTGGTCATAAGAAAAGGAAATTTTATTCGCTTTTTTAATAAATATGGGCGACAAAACATAAAAAAGTGCACAATTTTCGGCTTTTTGCTATGACCCAACAAACGAATCAGAAAAAATCGATCAAGTGAAATACTTTAATCGCTTTCCGAACAAATTGATCTGTTTTTCTGATAAGTTTGAGGGTCAGGACGAAAAACTGTCCGTTTTTCTCTTCCGAAAACCATCCAAGAGCGGCGCCGGCACAGCAATTTGGCATTGAATTTGTTCATTACGGCGTTGAAAATTTGAATACATAGAAATAAACGAACCGAATTTCCATTGCATAGAATTAAAAAGACCATCCAAGAGCGGTCAAGAATTGGTGTCCCGACAAAAAAAAAGTTAAAAATTTCGCAGGTATTTTTTCAAGGCTTAAAAAATGCGTTGATTACGGACCTGAACTCAGATTTTGAAAATCATTGATTTTTACCCATGATTTTTCATCAACTATTTGGTTTTTTCGATTTTTTAAATTATATTTTAATAAAATCCAAAAAGTTAAAGCTAAATTAAATTAATAAAATTTTCAAATCAACTTTTCTTCAATCATTTCAAACAAATAATCAGTTTTGGACAAAATGATCGAATATTATTAGAAATTCAGATTTACTTTTCACATAATAACTTTTTTCGGCGCGCTTTTTCCAAAAAACTTTTGGGAAAGAAGGGGGTCCGGCGGTGCCGATAGACGCCGCCGGGGGAAATTTTGAAAATTTGACATTTCTAATTTTGAACATAATTTTGATCTGCTAAAGATTTTAAATTAAATATTTTATTTTTGCTTTTTAATTTAATTAAAGGGGAGAGACACGAAACCCGACAAAAACTTTCATACGGTACCAAAACAATTTTCAAATTTGATGATTTTTTTTTTTGGCAGTGTGAACCGAATGCTCCGATCATTACATTGCCTTTACAACACCGTGATCCTTCACCACAAAAAGTGCCACAACCACCGCCACCACAACAGCAATCACAACCACTAGCATCATCATCCGCGCCACCTGTGCCAATGTTTACCACTACCGTAACCGAAAATGGCATACCATTGCCAACTACGGTAATTGAAAAAAATTAAATTTAATAAGTCTTTTTGTATAACAATAAAAAAAAATCATTCCTAAAAACACAGAAATATTCTTATTTGACTTAGATTTCATTTTCTATATTTTATTTTTGATTTTGAATTCGATGGATTCATTAAAAAATTTTTGAACAAGGGCAAAATTCTTCTGGAAAAATTTCATTTAGAGTTTCGGAAACTTTATTTTGAAATTTTTCTTAATTTTTAATTAATTTATTTAACCTCTTTTTTATACTTTAAGTTGCGGCGAAAGAGGAAGAAATTTCTAAAGCGGACTGACAGAATGCCAAAGCCGTATTGTAGTCATTGCCAAAATGAAAAAAGGCTTAATGATCAGCATCAGAACGAAAGTGGTGATTTGGATGAGCAAATCAAACGGGCAAAATTAGCTTATTACAAATCGCAGGCAATCAATCAATAATTTCAATTAAATTATTTTAATATAAATAGCAGCGCTTCATTTGTTTAAAATTTAAGCAAAAAGTAACTTTTTTTTATGAAAAAATTGTTTAAAAATCGGGTCAAATAAATTAATTAATTATTTTGTCCTTTTATGAAGAATTTATGCAAATGTTTTCAATATCCCTTGAATTTTGTTCTTTATTTTTTTTAAAAATATTTTAGGTCATAATTAAATTTAGGAAAAAAATTAGAAAATTTCGGGGGGGGGGGGGTGGGTAAATCGTGATTTAAAAATATTTCAAAATCAAAAATCAAAATCATTGTTTATGTTTTATTTTCAGATTGATTTAAACAATTCATTAAAGTCTGAATCAATTATGCGCAAACGGTTGCTGACATTGCAAATTGAACAAATTCAGCAAGAAATTGAGGGAGAAGCAGAGGACATTGATGAACATTAAATTGAAAAATATTTATTTTTTTATCTTAAAACCCCCAAAATATCTGCCTTTTTATGTATCATAATTAATCTCAAGATTTATCCGAATAAATCAAAACAAAATATATTTATACATCAAAATTTTCATTCAAAATATTTATACAAAAAAATGCTTATCCTGAATAATCAATCAATATTTTCACAATAAAAATGGATTCTAATTAAAAAAAAGCCGTAATTGGGTAATACAGTAAAAAATCACAAAATCTTGAAAACCATGTTAAATAATTAGTAACGTTTAAAAACAGGGCCACCTTTACATCCAATTGATAATGATGAAAAAAAATTTTAATTTTTTTTTTCATTTTTTTCGCGAAAAATTTTTTAATGCCGAAAAGGTCACAATTTTCACCAATTAGGAAGAAAGTAGCCCAAAATAGCAAAAATAATTGTCAAAAATGCCTAAAATAATTGCCAATTGTTGATCAAATATAAGCAATGCTTCTTAAAATATCCCTTTTTGAATGCTTGCTGAGCAGTTCCATCAGCTCTAAGCATTGGAAAATTGCCACGGAAATTATGCCATTCAATGAGCATAGTCTGTAACTGTATGGCACCCGTTTTTATGAAAATTTTCACCAAAATATCATCGGTGGATGAAGAAGCATTTTTGAATTCATAAACTTTTTTGTAAATCCGTAAATAAATATTGGCATTCCATAGCATTTTGTCGCCATAATCAGGCTTCTCATTCTGTCGATCAATTGCCATTTTAATGATTTGAAAGAATATGCCCACTATTTCTCTGCTTAAAATAAAAAAATATATGAATACACCATTTTTGTTCCAATTTATATTTATTTTTTTTTATTTAATTTTACATATTTTAAAAAAGTATTATAATTAGGATGGGATATTTAGATAATGTCTAAAAAAAAATTTCGGACTTCATACGTGTGGGTAAACGCGAAAAAACCATTTTTACATTTGTTTTGAGTTTCTGGACCCAGTTTTATAACACCTATCCTTTAACTATATGGGAGTTTTTTTACCGATTACTTAAAAAAAAATTTTCTCAAAAATTTATCCCCTAAAATTTTTTTTTGACAAGAATTTTAGGTTTAAAAATTGTCCTTTATTCGAAAAAAACTTTAAATTTTTTGCATTTACGACTGAAATATTCAAAATTAAATTTTTTTGATTATTTTATATGTTTTACTACCTAAAAATTATTAATAAATTTTTTTTTTGCCTATTTCTCTGCCAATTTCGGGGTTTTTTGTACCTATTTAATAAGTATTTTGAGTTTTTTTGTACCTATTTAAATAGGTGTTTCGGGATTTTTCTTAAACTAAAAATCCCATTCCTATTTATTGTAATATTACCTAAAATTTGAATTTATTGCATTTTGATAAAGTTGGTCAATGTCCAGTTCTGATTTGTTCAGCATTAGACAGGCAAAATTCATTTTCAAAATCTGTTTATAATCATTTACATGTGTCGCTGTTGTGCCAATAATAAGTGGTGGAATTGTGGCATTTAATGCCAATTTGGCCAATTCCAGACCAATTGATAATTGCTCAATTTTTAAATTGTCCGAAGTTTCGCCAACTTTTCCACCAACTGCCAACGATGGAATTATTGTAGTGGGTACGGTGTTGAGAGGTTCAATTATTTGGTTTTGAATCTGAGCCTCAGCAGGATTGTTTCCGATTGGTGTTGATTTACCTAAACAATTATTGATTGGGTTTTCCTAAAAATATTGTCACCCCTAAAAGTAAACCAAATTTTTTAAAAAGTATAAAAAAACCTGTTATATATTTGGGCGTGCTGGGTCGTTTCTTAAAATCTGCCCTTTTAGCGATTTTTTCGACATAACATGGCATTATTTGCTTAAAAGCAACCAAATTATATATTCTTGGTATCATTCGATAGCCAAGCTTTTTCTCTATAAGCCTCCAAAATTTAAAAAAATTTGGTCAACTTTAGAAAAAGTTGTGTGGTAACTATTTCTACGATAACTTATGTTAAATTTGATAATTTTTTTGAAGTTTTTTATGCTAATAGAGAAAAAGCTGGACTATCGAATGGTACCAAGAATGTAAAATTTTATTGCCCATAAGCAAAGTTATATACTATGTTTTGTGGAAAAAATCGCTCAAATGGCGGATTTTACGAAACGACCTAGCACCTATTTGGGGTATAATCCGGTGCACTAATGGAGCTAATTTTAACTCATTTAGGTTAATGAAAAAAGAAAGGTATGGGCTAAAATAAAAATAAAAGATTTGTCAAAAATTCTATCGATTTTTCAAGCCACATGACCAATCTGACGGCAGATTCGGATATTGCACCTCGCATTTATGTGCTATAAAGGAGTATGAAAAGTGCAAGTGATCAAATTGAAAGCAAAATAATAATTTTGATTTAAATTAAATTAATTTGCTATAATTTAGTATTTAATAAATAAATTTTAAATAGTATAGGTTCGGCTGACCAGGTATATGAATAGTTTTAAAGTTTTAGATGTATATTATTATTAATTGAAATTAAATAATTATTTTGCTTTTAAAATATAAATTATTATTGATTTAAACTAAAAGAATTTTTATGCTTTTAATGTTTAAAATAATTATTTTGCTTTTAATTTGATCACAAGCACTTTTTATTACTTCGACTCAGCACTTCGGATTTACCTTAAGTATAGTGTGTGGACTTAAAAAGTAGTTTAGTGAATCTTTCGTTTTAAAATTTCCATCTTTTTTACGGGCCTTTGTCTAGCATAACACCCTAAGTTAGTCTAAAAGTCGATAGAATTTTTAAGCAATAAATTTTCCGAAAAATCCATGATCAAAATATTAATATTTTGTATATTTTTGTCAGAAAATTATTCCTGAGAAACAACAATTAGGAAATTGTTCTTTACCAAATTGAGGTACGGGTGGTACGGTAAAAATTGAATGAGGTACTGTAGTTGAATGAGACTTTCGTAAATACGTGCCCTTCGCAGCTGTTTTGTTGGCAGCAGTAATAAAGCTTTGTTCATTTATAAATTCCAAAGATGACTGCCGCGTGAGCACATTATTTTGAGGGCTATTAATGGGTTGGGCGTCCCTTCCGGCGTTTGTTGCGCTTTGAATTTGCGATGAATGCACGGTATTATCAATTACAGTAGCTACACGCGTTGGTGTTTGCCCTTTGACGGTAGCAATGTTTGCATCATCAGCATGTTTAGAGGTCAAACGTTTCACTGATGCTTCAACGAGCGCCCATTGCTCGGGGGTTAAGTCGGATACGGTAGCATTGCTTACAGTATTCGGTTGTGAATTCAAGCGTTTAACCGCAGCATCAGCAGTAGCCATTTGCTCTGTGGTTAAGCCTGATACTGTAGCATTGTTTGGTTGTGAGTTTAACTGCTTGACATTTGTATCTGCAACAGCAAATTGCGATGGGCGTAAGCCTGATACGGTAACATTGGTAGTAGGATTTTGTTGTGATCTCAAATAATTTCTCGCGGCTTCATTAATAGCCAAAAGGTGATCTGTTGCGCTCAGATTTTGTGATGTTGACGCGATAGGATTTGAAAGTTGTTGTGGGGGCATATATACAGTAGCATTATTTGGTTGTGAGTTTAATTGCCTGACATTTGCATCAGTAATTGGCAACTGTGGCAGGCGTAAGCCTGAGATGGTAACATTGGTAGTAGGATTTTGTTGTGAGGTCCAAAGATTTCTCGCGGCTTTATTAATAGCCAAAAGTTGATCTGTTGCGTTCATATTTTGTGATTTTGACGCGAAAGGATTTGAAAACTGTGGTGGGGGCATAGATTTTACTGTAGCATCGACAGTAGGCGAAATGCTATTGTAATGACCAGCTTCAGCATAATTATTGTTTGTTGATGAAACACTTTGTGATGTTGATGCTACAGTAGTCGCCAAGTTTGAATATAATGGTAAGTTCTGGCGATTCAAGTAATCGGAAACAGAATGTTGCGATTGTAGCCGGTCTGCCGTATTGTAAACGGCATTGGCAATGTTGGCATTTTCAGTTTGCCTCATAGTTGGGGGCGCGGGAACTTTAAAAAGTGGTTTGTTCGCAGCAGGTTGATTGATCCCTGCATGATTGTTAGCAACATTATCATTTTGTGGCAGCAGCATGAAGCTAGATGGAATCATAAATCCCTGTGAGTTCAGACGTTTAATAGTGGCATCGATTACAGCAGGACTATATTTTAAATTTGCAACGGCGCCTAACTGAACCGGTACTGTAGCAGGAAATACAGTTCCAGGTTGATTAGGCATTGTCGGATTGGTTAAATTTTGTGTCTGTTGCGAATGTACTGTATTGTTGTCTTCTGTATCAAATTGAAGCCTTTTCTGAGCCATTATTGAGCCTTCCAACGACAGTGGGCTCATCATCATTTTTTCTCGTATGTTGAACATTGATTGATTTTGATTCTCTGCCGAATTGGGCCCACTATTAAACAGCGGTGAATTTAGCTCTGTAACAACCAACGAAGGTTGCTCGTATACGGTATTTTGTTGCGGATCCGATACAATATTTGGTTGTGGAACTGAAGGCATGTTGAGTCGTGAAAGCTGTAATTGGTTGGCGAAGGCACTGAGCCTCATATCAGTCGGCGAAAAATACGTTGGCGTGCGTGGCTGGGAGGACATCAGCGGTGAGTTCGGAACCGTCCCAGGATTTAGCACCGTTGTCGGGCTGTTCGAGTATTGTGGACTGTTTTGGTTTATGTCAAGCAATTTTGCGACTTTTGTCATATTCAATTTTGGCAAGGATTTCTGCGTTTTCCAGCCTAAATCCGGGCTGTTTGATGTGCCAGTTTGTATTTGTGTTGGATTAGCTGGACTGGACACTGTCATATGTGCCGTTTGAATATTAATTGGACTTGAAGCATTGCTCTGTCTTTGGTAATTTGCTGTATGAGAACTGCCAGGAATTGGTTTTGTCAAAACATGTTCAACATTTTCATTATTTAGCATTTTTGAAAATGAATTAGACTTTTTCAATTTTTGTCCATGGTTTGCCATGGCACTGGTTGACTTTTGTACACCTTTAGTTACGCTGAGTACTTGTTTTATTTTTTGATGTTGTTTTTCCGAATTTGGCTTTACTTTTTGGGTCGGTTTTGTTTGGCTATCATCAAATGCTTTTTTACGATTTTCTTTGATCTTCTTAGATGCACCTTTGTTTGGACTCTTGCGTTTAGGCTGAACCGATACAGTATCAATTTTTATTTCCTTTTCTCGTTCTTGGTGCAATACAGTATACTCATGCTGTTCTGGAGATTGTACAACAACTATGTTGTGATCCGGAATTGGTCCTTGAAAGTTTTCCGAGTTCGAGTTTGTTCCTTGATCAGATCCAATTGATTTTTCTTGGGTATTTTCAATGTTTTCCCCCTGCTGTAATTGTTCGCTTACAGTACGACTAGTGTTTGCTTCATCATACTGTTCGGCTAAAGTTTGATTCGATCCGGAAAATTGTTTTTCTGTAATCTTAAAATCAGTGATTGGAAATTGTTCATCATTTTCTTGCAAAAGGCCGTCGAATAGGTTTGACTCAAATCCATCAATCTCATCGAGATATGACGTCAAATTGTTGAATTGATCATCTCCAAAAATTTCATAGCAAAAATCAGAAATTGGCATTCCATTTGATGCTTTCGGTGATGATAAAGCAGCCATTTCATTAAAATTTTGTTGCTCGGTTTTGTCATCAGATCTCTTGGACTCTGAAGATGATTGACCCATGTAATTTTGGCAACTTAAAATGTTTGATTTCTTCCGGGGGGTTCCAAGATCAATTGAATGTGTGCGCTTCTTCACAACACCGTACTGATCATTTTGTGTGTCCAATGCGTTTACTGTATTATTTTGTTGATGATCCTGATTTAATTCGTTTTGTTATTGTGTTCATTCATAAATTAGAGCCCGAAACCGGGATTTCGGTATTGAGATCGGAATTTTACACTCCTAAAAAATACGCAAATTTTTTCGGCTCCCGGTTTTAAAATTTATTTTGAAAGAAAACGCCGGCGGGCAAAAGCATGCCAAAATCTCGGTTTTACAAACTGTGCGTCAAACGGGATTTTTCGGGATTTCAAAACCGGGAATTCGCAAAAACATTTTTTTTAAATTATTCAGATTTTGTGACTTTTGTCATATTTAGCAAGCCCTAATAATAATAAGGAAATATTTTAGAGAAAATTCCTTCAAGATTTTCATTGAGAATTTTGAATTAGAGCAAAATTCGCGACTCAGTAACGAAATCTTTATTCCAGCTACAATATGAAATAATTGAATCCCACATTGACTAATTATTAATTAGTTAATTAATTCAAACCCTAATTTCTATACCTGATCAGTTGCTTGGAAGTTTTTCTGCAATTTCCTAAGATCAATAAATTGTCCCAATTGATCAGATTTATTCATTGGTGATGCCTTTCGCAGCACAAAAATTGCCATAAGAACAATGGTGATTAGCAAGAATTGATCATACATGCTTGTTCAATGAATCTAAGAAAATTCTTGAAAAAAGAAAGATATATCCGCTGAAAATCACGAATTTACAAAAATTTTTCGGAATTTTTTTTATTGAATTTTATGCATTTTCCGTTTCTCCTTTAATAAATTTATTGGTTTTCTATAATTTTTAAACATAATTTGGCAATTTTTTTAATATAAAAAAGAATCTCTGATAATTATATTATTATAATACAAAATTGTTTCATAATTATAATAATTTTATGTGCAAATATAATTTTTTTAATGGTGAATATGCATTATTTATATTGATTATCCAACCACATCAACAACCTAAAAACAAAGAAAAATATGCATATATTTTTATTCACATGAAAAATACATATATTATAATATTTATATATAAAAGATTAATAATAATTTATGCAAAATACCGGCGGAAGTTTTTGATTTGGTGCCAATTTTATACTGGTATGTATAGGCGGCACTACTGCTATTATGTTTAACCCAATAGTTTTTTATGCTAAATCGGAAATGAAAAAGCAAATATTATATATTTTTTAATTATGCTTTATTTTTTTTTAAATAAAAAAATGACAAAAATTTTGCAACACAAATTTCGATCTAAGCAAAAATTAGCAAAATTTTGCATCCTGTAATTAAAAAAACGTAGGGAAATTTTGGCCCGGCGTTGCAGAGAAGCGCCGCCAAAGAAAAATTAAGAAATTTTGGACAGGTTTCTTCTTAACATTGTTGCACCAAAAATTATGCTTTGTGGCTTTTTGGTTTTAAAAACATAACGGAAAAATTATTTTTCGGATTGAAAAAAAAATTTGGACGGCAAAATTTTTGAAAAAATATGCCGCAAATGGAAAGCAAAAAAAAATCTCTTCGTATTCAATATGCTCATTTTTTTTTCTCCAAGATTGTTAAAATATTTATAATAGGAAGCTTAAAGAATATATATATTTAATACATTTTTGATTGAATAATTCGTTTTGTCAAACTTTTGTATCAAAAATCGATTTCACATTTTACATGTAATATTGTGTAATTTGAGGCTCTAAATATGAAACTAGCTTCTTTTTAAGCCAAATATCTTGAACATAGGGTAAACCGGGCCCGGATATTTTGGCAAAAACTGGACCCGGGTAATACTTGGTACAGAAAAGCCATGCTTGGGCATGGGTACAAGTTTCTAAATTAGGCCTGGGTACCTGGTCCAACAGGGTACGAAAAACCCAACAATTATTTTTAAAATCTTAATTTAAAAAAACTAAGCAACCTAAAATCTTTTAAAAAATAATAACTAAAGGATAAAACACGATTTATCCTACGACTAAATAAAATCGACATAAAAGAAATTATATTAGCAGAATAAAACATTTAACTCCTTTTAATATAAAACTGAAATTGCGAATGCGTTGGTTTTTAAGGATTAATAAAATGAACAAAGTCAAATAAAATTTGTTTGAAAAATTGAAATTTTTTTTATTTCTTAAAGAATAAATTTTATCCATAAATTAAATATTGTCTTTTTTTGGAAAAAAATGGAAAAACAAAATGAAAAATGAATTGGAAACATGAAATGGTCAGCAGAAGAGCCTGAATGATGTGTAGGGATGCCAATTTTAGGTAAATACATTTTTTTCTGGATTTTCCATAGCCTAATTAGTTGGAAAATTTTTTTGTATTTGCGAACAAAAGTTGGGACTTTTATTTACATATTCTTAATTTTCTGGGTTTTTATATCACATATGTACATATTTTTATACATATTTTGGACTTTTTCGCACTTTTTCCTACATTTTTTGAAGTTTTTTTGAAAATGTACCCCTAAAAATTCTTTTTTTTTTCTTCAAAATAAGAGATATCAAAAATTAATTTTTAAATACTAAAATGTGATTCTAAGCCTATCTAGGTCATTTTTATGACATTTTGCCTGTTTCACCCATTACGAAGAATTTTTTTCTAAAATATAACAATTTAAAAAATTTATTTACATATTTGATACAATTTTGGGGTTTTAGTAGATATTTCGGGATTTTTCTTACATATTTACGTACATATTTAAATTTGCATCATATTCATTAATCAGTTCTTCAATTTCATCATATTCTTCCGTTTTTGATTTTGCTTTTTCCATTATTTAAAAAGCAAATTATTACTTCGATTTTTCTTTAAAAATTCATTTTATTAAATAGCATATCAATAAAATTTAATGTTTTTTAATATCCAAAAGTTTTGAATTATTTATTTAAAAATAATTTTGAAAATATAAAATATATTTTCGAATTTAGAATATTATTCTCCCTATAAAACCAATGTAATTAAATTTTAAATTTTTTTAATGAAAATTAAGACATGTTCAACACTTTTTCTGCTGTATTTTTTATAATTATTTCCCTCCATTTTTCAATGTCAATTTCAAATGCGAATCCATCGGTGAATTTTGACTTTTTAAAATTTATTTTAGTCCATTTTAATTAGGCTGTCGACAAAATGCTAATTGCTTTTATGAAAGGCCAAAAAGAAATGGCAATCAGTGAATATTCAAAGCAGAAATACGAAGCTCACCTTGGCATTATGCATTCTATGAGAAAGAATTTGCAATGTGAAAAAATTGCGAATGAATTTGAAGAATTTGAACGGACAGAATGCCAAAAATATCGCAAATATTTGGACATTTTGTACGAATATTTGTACAGAGAATACACCGGAATTCCAACAATGAAACCCAAATTTATATTTAAAAATGATAACATTGAAATTGACGGGCCAATAATTTATGCAGTTAATTGTCTGGTCAGAATTTCGGAGTTTTATTTAAATTCAGATGAGAATATTGTTTATAAATATAAATTGAACAAATTATTCAATTCAAATTTTTGGAATTTTAAACCAATTTTTTTGAATGAGGAGAAATTAAATTATCGAATAAAATTGGAAAATGAAAAACAAAAACAATTGCCAATTAATGAAGTCATTTTGCAATTGGCAATTGACACAGCCAATGAATGCCAAACAAATGGAAATGCCAATGGAATAATCCGACAAAATTTTGACAAAATTTTAGAGGAAATGCTTATAAAAGCGGAAAAAGGGGCAATTGAGGATGCTCCATGGAAAGGCAAAGTTCATAAAATTGACAAGCATTTGATAATTATGTTTTCAAAATTGGATGGTTCGAATACATGGGCAAGTATTCAATTAGTAAATTAGTTATTTTTTATAAATAATAATAGTTACCCATTCGAGATCGTCGTAGGAGACAATAATGTTTAATGGGTTTCGGGGGAAGGATCCCTTTGAAGTTTCCGCCCAATTAATGGGTTTCGGGGGAGGGTCCTTTTGAGGATTACCGCCTGTGGTTAGGGTAATTTATTACTCAGACTGTAGGTGACAATATTTCGCACTAACTCAAGGGTATTGAGGGGGGGAGGGGCTAAAAATACATTTAAAATTTAATTAGATGAGTGGACGGTTCGGATACATGGGCAAGTTGTCAATTAGTAAAAAAGTTATTTTTTATACATAATTTCACATGTATTTAGTCAGAAGATGCTTTATTTGTTGAATTTGTGAAAGGCGAAGCGACAAATAATGATAAATTTTTAAATCTCATTAAGCAAAGTAAGGAGTCAAAGGAATATTTGAAACAGAAATTTGAATCCCATCTTGGCATTGTGTATTTGATGAAAAAGAATTGGCAATGTGACACAATTGTGGAGAAATTTAAAGAAAATGAAAGTTTTAAAAACATTTTTAAATAGAAATTTTTTTTATGAAAATGTTTTATTTTTTCTTGAAATTTTTGCTTGAAAAATATTAAAAACAATCAAAGGTCTTGTTTTAAATTTAAATTTTTTCACTAATTTATAAAGTAGTTAGAACAAGTTTTCCTATGGCGAAGTGTTCGGTGCCAACGGTTATTTCAAATTGTAATTAAAAAACGATGCAATTAAATTACTTAAAATTAAATTATTTCAATTTTTCTTTAAAACAAATTCACTTTATTATACAACATGGCACTTGTGAAGTTGTATTAAAATATTTGTGATATTAAAAATGAAAATTTATTATATTTTATTGCCACTAATTATTTGTATCAAATATTTGGATTAAAAATGAAAATTTATTATATTTTATTGGCACTAATTAATTCGTATCAAATATTTGGATATTAAAAATGAATTATTATATTTTATTGGCACTTTGTAGTTTGTATAAAATATTAAAAATAATTATTTTTTTTATTGTATATTATTGAATATGTATAATAAATTTTTTATTTTAAACAAATATTTGATACAAACTACAAAATGCAGATAAATTATAATAAATTTTCATTTTTAATATCCAAATATTTGATACTATACAAATCATATATTTTAATGCGAACTATATTATTAGTGCCAATAAAACACCAAAAATTGTCGGATATATTATTATTCTCTCATAAATTTTTTAATATTTATGAAAAATAAGAGAATGTTCAACCCAGTTTCTGCTATATTCTTTATAATTATTTTCCTCCATTTTTCATTTTCAATTTCAAATGCGAATCCATCGGTGAATTTTGACTTTTTTTTTAATAATTTTTTTTAATCCATTTTAATTAGGCTGATGACAAAATGCTAATTGATTTTGTGAAAGGTCAGCAAGAAATTCAAATTAGTGAATATTCGAAGCAGAAATACGAAGCTCATCTTGGCATTATGCATTTTATGAGAATGAATTGGCAATGTTCAAAAATTTCGGAAAAATTTGAAGAATTTGAACGGACAGAATGCCAAAAATATCGCAAATATTTGGACATTTTGTACGAATATTTTTACAGAGAATACGTAGGAATTCCAACAGTGAAGCCAAAATTCAAAGTTAAATATGATAACATTGAAATTGACGGGCCAATAATTTCTGTTGTTTTTTGTCTGGTCGAAATTTCGCAGTTTTATTTTGATTCATTTTCGAGTAATTATTATAAATATAAATTATACATATTATTTAAAAAATCTGAAGATTCTCAAACAAAATTGTTGAATGAGAAGAGATTAAAATATGAATTGAAATTAGAAAATGAATCAAAAATGCCAATTAATGAAATGATTTTGCAATTGGCAATTGACACAGCGAATGAATGGCAAACAAATGAAAGTTTAGACGGAATAATTCGACAAAATTATGACAAAAATTTGGAGGAAATGTTTAAGAAAGCGGAAGAATGGGCAAAAAAAGACAGTCCATGGGAAGCTGATGAAATAAATGTTGACAAACATTTGATACTTTTGGAATCAAAATTCGATGACATTAATATATGGGTGAGCTTGTCAATTAAAAAACAATAATTTTTTAATTAATTAATTAAATTTATTTCTTTAGGCTAATGATGCTTTATTTGCTGCAATTGTGAAGGGAGAAGCGACAAATATGGACAAATTTTTTAAACTCATTAAAGGAAATTTGGAGTCAAAGGAATATTTGAAACAGAAATTTGAATCCCATCTTGGCATTGTGTATTTGATGAAAAAGAATTGGCAATGTGACACAATTGTGGAGAAATTTAAAGAAAATGAAATTGAAAAATGTCGAAAAAACGAAAAATATTTGCAAATTTTATATGAATATTTCTTTCGGATTTTTGTTGAAGGTTTAATTATGCTTTCATAAATAAAAATTAATAAAGTGTAATAAATCATTTAAATTGGGGAGGAAAAAATAACAAAATGACGCAAATATTTGTGAATTTTTTACGAATATTTATACCATTTTTTATTTGAAAGTTTTTAATTTCAATTAAATAATTTTAACTAAATTAAATAATATCTGTTAAGGTAAAAGTCAGAAAGTGGCGAAACAATTGCCACCGGTTGTCAAGCCAAAATTTTTTCATGGGAGAAAATGCCATGCCAGTTTAATTAGTGTTGTCCAAATATTGAATGTTTATTCGCAATATTTTTGGCAAAATGAGCAAAATGAATTTATGAATATTTATGATATTAATAAGATGAAATTGGTAAATGAGGAAGAATTGAATTATAATGAACTTAAAAAAGAGAAAAATGGGGAAAATCCATTAAAAAATAAAATTGCAACAAAAATTTTAAAATTCCGGCATGAATTTGAGCAAAAAATGAATAAAATGTGCCAAAAAATCAAAGAAAATGCCAAAGATGAACAAAAAGAAAACTCTGAATATTATTATGTCAAATTTGGCACTTTCATTTCGTCACCATTTTCTTAAAATTTTACCTTTTTATGTCAAAAATTTCTTAATTTTCCTTATTATATTTTTTTCTTCACCTATCATAATGCTTCTTCTGTCACTTTTTTCTTTACATTTTCAAAAATATTAGAGGAAATAAAAATTGTAATTTTTTGCATTCAACAAAAAAAGCATCATAACTTCTGTTCCTATCATAATGCTTCTTCTGTCACTTTTTTCTTTACATTTTCAAAAATATTAGAGGAAATAAAAATTGTAATTTTTTGCATTCAACAAAAAAAGCATCATAACTTCTGTTAGCATCTTTATAATCATATCAGTCATTAGGCAAGCTAAGATTTGGTGCCAGAATTATAAGTGACTTTATGTGCCACACCTCAATTTCGGGTGGTCGGTCATAAACGTTGAAATTAATGTATTGAAAAACTAAACATTCTGAAAATCCGATTACAACTAATTACCGAAAAAACACAAGAAATAGAATAAATTCAAAATTTTTCAAAAGTGTTAGGGAAAAGTTTAAAATAATAAAGTTTATAAAAAAAATTTAAATAAATTTCTCTATAAAAAAGCGATTTATTATGAAATGTTTTATTTTTTCTTTAAATTATTGCATGGAAAATAGTTAAAAACAATTAAATGTTTTCATTTAAAATTAAATTTATTCTTTAATTTGCAAATCAGTATGCACATAACATAATCTGAGTGATTTTTGAAAATTCTACCTCTTGAAAATTAATTTAAAAAATTTACTATTTTAATTTAACGAAATTTCCAAAATGTTACTCTGACGCACGCAGCGTGCCACAATCAATTATTATAATAATTGATTTAAAAATGACAATTTATTTTAAAAATCAAAACGGGAAAAGGGAAAAAAACCAAAATTAATTCTTCCTAAAGATTTGGAAAAATATTCTCATAGAAGCGTACAGATATTTTGACTTTAAAAAACTGATAATAATAATGATAAGTTATAAATGAATTGGTCTTTAATTTTTTTTAGATATAAATTTTGAGTTAAATTCAGATTAAAAAAAATATTTAATAAGAAATTCAATTAATTAAAATAATAGAGAAAAATTTTTTTTATTATTTTTTAATAATACTTGTCAATTCATAATTTGTTATCCCAACTTTAGCGGCAGCCATAATAAATTTTATATAATTTTTAAGACAAATTAATTGTGAAACATAAGTCGAACCTAAAAAAGTATCAATGGACGGGCGATGAAAGATGCAGTGAATTTTTTTAAATATTTCAAATAATTTGAACTAATTGAAAATTGAGTAAACATTTCCGTTTGATTTGGCCGGGAATTAGTTGGATAATTTTATTGCATTTGTGGCATTTTGCTTATATTTTTAGGTGCTAAAAATTGCAAAAATAATTAGTTTTTAGATTTAAAAAAAAACCACAAAAATAGGTGCTAAAAATGGGAAAATAGTTGCTAATAACTTTCAAATTTAGGGGGTGTGAAATCATAAAAATTTTATCCAAAAGCAACAAAATTAAGCCAAATCTGTAGGGCCGCGATTTTTAGTGAAAAACTTTTTTTTTTTTTTTTTGCTCAATTGATTTGAAGAAAGGAGCTCAAAAAAGCGCATTATTTTTTCACTACTTCGACATTTTTTTAAAATTTCTAAATAAAAATGCAATAAAAACGAAAAATACACCCCTAAGAATCGTCTTAAAAAATTTCAGAAAATACACCCCTAAAAATCGCGAAAAATTTTCAAAAATACACTCCTAAAGAATGAAAATTTTTATTTTCAAATTCATTTTCTTGGCAAGAATTTTTAATTTTAAAAATTATTTTTTTAGGTAACTATTTTGGGTTTTTGCCCTTAAAAATCCCAGTCCTACTCATTTGCACCTGCAACTAGTGAAAATAAAAATTATTTTTGCTCAATTTTTGGCTAAAAATTATGTCACTATTTCGCACTTTTTGCCACTATTTTGTCACCTTTTTGGCACATTTCGTCACTATTTTAGTTAACTATTTTGAGATTTTTCGTCACTAAAAGTCGCGGCCCTACAAATCAGTATTAAGATAATAAATGATTTTTTAAATCAGAAATTCTTGTCAAGAAAATAAATAATATGAATTTTTGAGAAAGTTTTTAGTTTCTTAGGGATGCATTTAAAATTTTCGGGTCGATTCTTAGGGTTAAATTTTTCGTTTTTATTGCATTTTTGGCTTACATTTCAGGAAAAACGTTAATTTTGGCTCAGGCGCCAAAAGTTATAAAAAAAATTGACCAGAAATCTGAAACTGGATAAAATAGAACAAATTAATTAAATTGAAGCCTACACAAGAGCTAAAATCTTTTTTTTTTTTGTTTTTTTAGATACCAGCAAAAATCCTTACCCATTGTGGCCATTTTTGTTCTGAGCTAAAAAGCGTACTGGTGCATTTCGTAAAACCGTATAATTTTAAACTTTTGTTAAAAAACAATCAATTGTTTCATATAGACAATTACAAAAGTATTTGTCACAATCATAGCGTTTTTGTCTTTTATTTATGTAGCACACATTTTTTTTATATTATATAAATATTAGTTTATCTCATAAATAACACCAAATAATTAATTTATCTTTTGTGGTTGTATAATTTATTATAAATTATATTTGATTAATTTAAATTTATTTACGTAAAATTATGTAATGAATATTTTTTATAATGACGTCAGTCATATTTTGATGTTGGAAAAAATGTTAATTGAATAATAATATAAATGTAAACCAAAAATTGTTTACGTCAGGCATAATGTAAAATAAAAAATGCTTATTCTCATAAAATTGTTAAATATTTTATCTATTAATAATATTTTTAAAGTTTTTAGAAAAAAATGAAATTTTCTTACAATTTCTCGCTGTTTTTCGTTTCTGGATTTTGCCTTTTTCTCTATTTGATGCTTTCGACCGATGGAATGCGTAAATTTGCAACAATAAAACACAAATTTAAATAATATTTAATTAGAAACACCATTATTTATAGTTTTCTGTTGTGTTATTTAAAATTCAAAATCAGGTATACTTGGATGAATATTTGGCAAAATTATGTAAAAAAAAATGTGAAAATTTGCGCTTTTTTTACTAGACTTTTAAAATAAACTCAGTCTTACTGTAATAGGACTAATTTACGGTGGTTTGTAACCTAGAAAATTTACACAAAATTGCCGAAATTTATGACATAAAAATAAGAAAATTTAGTAAAAACACAAGTCGTCGTATTAGGCGAATTTATATGTAGTGCCTAGACCCATACTTTTTTCTAGGGTGGGTCGGGACCGGGACCGGGGCGGGAATTCCCGGTCCTCCGAGGTCCCGGTCCCGGATTTTGAAAAAAAACCCCGGTCCCGGTTTTGCCAGTCCTGGTTCCGGCGGGACTAAATAAGCACTAGTAAGAATGGGGGTCTAGGTGAAAAATTAGTGATGAAATTGGAGTAAGGGAAAATTTTTTTAAAAATAATTAATATATTCTTTAAAAGTAACGCTGCCAATTGTGCAGATTTTAGGAAAAAGCGCGCCTAAAAAAAGTGATGTGAAAAGCAAATATTTATAATAATATTCGATCATTAGTTCAAAAATAATTGAAATAATTTAAATAAATTTTGTTTGAAACACTGAATAAATATATATAATTTAATTTTGCGTTAGCTTTTGGGTTTTATAAAACAAAAAACCAAACAAAAAATTAATTATTTAATTTTTTCATATGAAATAAACTAAAAATTTGAATTTTTTTAAATTTTTTGAATTTTTTTGAATTTTTAAAATTTCCCGGTTGGTACGGTCCCGGTCCCGGACAAAAACCGAGGTCCCGGTCCCGGCTTCTCAGGTCCGGGCAGGTCCCGGTCCCGGTTTTGGCCAAAATTCCCGGTCCCGTACCATTTTACTTTTTTCTGCAAAAAATTGTCATAACTTTTTGCAACATTCCATAGCCCATAAGTTTTCAAAATTTTAATAATAAATTATTTATGAAAATTTAATTAATATGCTAAATGAGTTTTTCTAAATAATTTTTTTTTCTTTAAGCAATCTCTGGTAAAAATGGACAACCAAATTCTTCTTCTTCTACATCTGATTTTGAGATGAGCCCAAATCGCCATGGCACAACAACAGTTCGTCATCGAAAACCAAATAATGAACAACAACGCAAAGGTGGGTAATTAGACTGATCAATTTCAACAAAATTTTATTAGATTTTTAAAGAATTTGTGGGCTAAAAACTCAGTAAAATTTTTTGAACATTTTTAATTTTAAGATGGGCCCACATTAAAACGGACAATGAGTGCGCTTGGAGTTGGGGTGTTGACACTTGGAGCAGTACCAAGTGTTGAAGCTGGACGACCACTTGGAACAATAATGGTATAAATCATGGTCGAAAATATTTCATTTTAAAAAGGCAATTACAATTAGTTGTGTACTGTAGATTAAGGAACCGTATCCTGTTTCTTAAGATTACTGTAGAGTCAGAAACAGTACTGGTTCCAGTATTTTACAATAAATAATCAACAGAATTAATTGTGTACTGTAGAGTCAGGAACAGTACCGTGTCCTGGCTTTTCTTATAAATTACTAATAGAATCCGTTAATTCTCTAATTCTTTTTTCAATTTAGGCACCACCACCAGGGCCAATGCAAATGAATCGTCAAGCAAATTCCTCAGTGTTGTGTGATTGTGAAACTAATCCGCCTCCTGCTGTTCCGATTTATTCACCACCACCGCCGCCTCCTATGTTCTCGCCGCCACCTCCTCCTCCACCACCAGCGACTGTTGGCTGTCCCCCGCCACCACCGCCGGCGACTGAAGGGACACTCGCGCCACCACCGCCGGCGACTGAAGGGACGCTCGCGCCGCCACCGCCGGCGACTGAAGGGACGCTCGCGCCGCCACCGCCGGCGACTGAATGGGCATTCGGACCGCCACCGCCGGGTGGATTGGTGATCACTGGTTATCCCACTGCTAATCCGGATGGCTATTTTGGAAATAATGCCCACGAAGACAAGGTAAATTTAGCCGTAAAGGGAACCGTTTCGCGTCATTCCCATAAATGTGTTAAACCGGTTGAAAAATCGGGTTTATAATATAACATAAACAATTAGCACCTAATTAAAATTTAATAAGTCAATGTCATTATAATATTGTATTGTATTTTTTTTAACAAATTTAATTTTTATTTCATCTAATAACCAGGGCTGCAAAAAATATGCACGAAAAATGACCAAAATATGCACATAAATATGCAAATAAAATTGCCAAATATGCACAAAAATCGCAAAATATGCACGAAATATGCACAAAAAAAAACTTGAAAATTAGGGATGCAAAATAATATTAAAAATTTTATTCTCATAAATTTATTCGGTTTTTTTTGCAAATTCAAATCAAAAATTTCTCAATATTTTCGGCAGTGAAGCTCACTGTTGACCCACTCGCGCATCCATTCAGATTTGGATTTAATTTTAAGTATAATCAAAATTTTTTCCTAAGAGATATTCAAATCGGAAAATATTTGCCGAAAAATGGCAAAATATGCAAAAAAAAATCTGAAAATATGTACAAAAAATGGCAAAATAAAAAAATATATGCATTGCATGTTTTTTGCAGCCCTGCTAATAACTTAAATTTTAGAAATTTTTAAAATCCATCTGTCTTTAGAAATGTTGCCATGATTTTTGTACTTGCCATTGTTGTGATGAAACTTGTCGTTGGTGGCATGAAGACTGTTGCTAATTAGGAAACTAATTATGCTGTTTCAAGAGCATTTTATCAATAGTGATTGAACCACTATGTATATGCATAATGAGGCGAAAAAAGAAATTTAAACATTTTTCCTGTGACATTATTAATTATGAACTAATTACAGGCATAAATTTGTTGCAAAATTTTTGTTTTTTTCATTGGCATAAATTTTTTTGGGTAAAATTTTTTTTTTTGAAATATTGCAATAAAAATGAACAAATAACCACGAAATGTGGAATAAAAGTCGGGTCTTGCCTGGGAAAAAGCGCTTCGGGAGCTTCGCTACCTAGAAAATCTATTGGGTTGTTAAGCAATTTAATTGAACAAAAAATTAGGGCAATTAGGAGTGAATAATTAATTAACAGACGGCGCTTTGCTCCCTTCTTGAATTTTTTGGACCATGTTCGGCCGCTTCGCCCCGTTTTAAATTTTGTAGGACTCATTAGGAAGAGGTACAACCGTGGTTTAAAATTAAATAGTTAAGAAAATAGTTTTATTAAAATTATGATTAAAAATTGAATGCATTAATAATTTTTAAAATTTTAAAATAAATTACTCTTTTTATTAATTAAAAAGAAACTTTGAAGTTTATAATAATTGAATATTTATTTAAATTAAAACGAAATTCTTTTTTTTTTGATAAATTCAAATTAAAAAAATACATGAATTAATTAAATATTTTTAACTTTTTTTTTTGTACATTTTACCATCGGCCCAAAAATTGGTGCTGAGTTGTTTCTTAAATTCTGCCACTATGGGCCTTTTTCAAACCCACAAAGGCAGGACATTTGATAAATTCGCCAAGGGATAATAAAACAAAAAAAAATGTAATTTATATAAACATTTTTGCTGGTTTTTTGATTTGAACATTTTTTAATTTTCAGCTTTTAAAGTTTTTGTAAAATAAATAATGATACTTTTTTTCATATTTTTAGATTTTTATTTTTTATTTAACTTTTTTTATTGTACATTTTGCCACCGGCGGCCCAAAAATTTGGTGGTCCGTTCAGCCGACTCCAACCGAATACAACCGCCGCCGCCATGACCATCATTAATGCCGAATCACTGGGAAGAATATTTTCCGCCTCAATCACCGAGGCTCATCATCCGAGAAAATCGAAAAAGCAAATGACAGCGGGAAACGGCGTCAGCCGAGCGGACCACGCCAATTGCCCTCAAGGCAAATGCCATTTTATATACAATGAAGCGAAATTTATCACCAAATGTTCGTTGGGTTGTAAAAGGTGGAAAGACAAAGTGAAAATAGTGCCCATTATTTCGCAGTCACTCTCGTTTCTTTTTCCGATCTCTCAATTTGTTAATTAATCTCGGCTTTTTCGGAGGAACAACTGACTGACTGATGCTGATGAGTTGAAGGATTGTTCAATTCCATCAACAAAAATCACCAAAATTTGTCTTAATTAAGCTTAG
>CP049706.1:1109168-1134001 GCA_004148225.2 Heterodera glycines | reverse complement strand
CAATTAAAAAAATTTTTTTTTTAATAATTTTAAATTTTATTTTAAAAAATCCTATAAATCTTTTAAAGCAATTTAAAAGCATATTAAAAAGCAAATTTATAAAAGCAAAATCATTCAATTGAGAAACCGGTTAAAAGCAAATTGTGATGAAGAAACAAAAGTTTTGCAAGATTTTCTTTAAGTTTGACATTTTTAAATTGCTAAAGAAATAAGAATTTAAACAAATGTACATATTTTCTTTAAATAAAAATAGAAAAAAATTCATTTTATAAAAAATAATCTTACAAGAAATCGTCTCGAAAAATAATCCAATAGTCAAATTACGGATCAAAATTGCGGATAAATCCCAAAAATCCGCAACCCGCAATCCGCAATTACGGGGGTCCAAAAACCCCGCAATTTCCGTAATCCGCAATCCGCAATCCGCAATTGCGTGCAGCCCTGATCCCTACTGATAAGCATAAACCGACGACAATATAACATGAAAAAAGTAATTCTGCATATTATTCCAAGTTTTTTTTTTAATAATTTAATATTATTTTTAATTTCCTAATTGATTTTTTACATTTATATTAATTATTTCGTTCATTTTATGCAAAATACTAGTTTTTTCTCAATAAATAAATAAATGCTTTTTATGATTTATTAAAATATTTAATTGCTTTTTACATATCTATTAATTTTTAGGTTCATTTTTATACAAAATTATTACTTTTATTTTCTTGCTAATTGCTTTTTTATGATTTATATAATATTTATATAATTAAATTAGTTTTGCTTTTCATTAATTGATTTTTGTTAAATTAATCCTATTTTGGGTTGGCGTCTAAAAACCTAAAAACTCATCATTAGAAAGGAATCTTGACCAAAAAAAAAACGGAAGAAATTGCCAATAATTAATTGTATTACAAAACCCCGAAAAATAGAAATGTTCCTTAAATATATAAAAGCCTAAGGTTTTTCATTTTTACTTTTTAATAACAACTTTAGATAAATTAATAATTTCTCAGACTTAAAAATACATATTAAACTATTCATTTTTAAAAATAAAAAAGATGTTAATTATATAAATTTATTCATTAATTATCGAATAAAAATATAGAGAAATATTTTAATTAAAACAATTAAATTGGTAAACAAAATCATTATGGCACAATTTACAAAATAAAAACATTTTGGCGACATGATTTCGGTCGGTGGTGGGAATATAAAATTAGTATATGTCAACATACGAAAGGGCAGACAATGCATATATAAGCGGACTGGTATATGCTACGTATGGCATATATGTGACCGAATATACGCGTATGCGGCGGAAAGAGGGATATGCGATGTATGTATGGTCGTAAAATTAGAATTATGCAGAATATAAAGATCACGTTTTGTAAAAAGTATATTTATATGCCCACGGAATGAATATGCATTTATGTATGGAAACGGCAAAATAAAAAATACAGTAAGATTTTTATTTGTAATGCATGCTTTTTCGATTATATTAATGTGAATATATAAATAACATCATCCCATGGACATATGTCTTATATGGATAAAATCTGACGACAATATAACATGAAAAAAGGCAAATTCTGCATATTAATACACAGATTTAAAAAGTGAAAATAAAAAATTCCGAAAATTAATTAGGCAAATAATAATTATTATTATTGTAAAGAGTCAATGGTCACATTGAAAATTACGGCAAGTAATAACTCATCTATTAATTTGATTAAATGATATGCTGCTGTTGAGCTGGTGAGTGCGGAGGAAGCCCGTTAATGTAAGCTGAAATCAGATTAATAATTATATTTAAGAAAATTGGATAAATGCTCTATACTGTAATTACCATAAAAAATAATAATTTAAAATTTTACAATTAAAAAAATCCTTCAAATTCGTGCTTGGTCGTTTCAAAAAAACTGCCAATCAATATGTGTAAAACTGCCAATTTTGCAGATTTTTCAAGAAAAATCCGTTCCAACTTTTCGTAAAACATAACCAAATTAAATAAGCTTGGTATCATACGACAGCTTAGATTGCTCTATTAGCATGAAAAATTTGAGAATATTTAATTAAGTTTTCAGAAAGTTATGTATATTTTTAATATTTTGGTCAGGAATTTCTGAAAACTTAATGAAATTTTCTAAAACTTTTTAGGCTAATAAAGCAAGCCAAGAACTATCGTAAGTTGATTGTGTTTAAGAAAAAATGATGACGGTTTTTTCTCGAAAAATCTGAAAAATTGGCAGTTTTACGAATGAAACGACCGAGCAGCCTTCAAATTAACTATTAAAAATAATGAAAATTTGGAGAAAGATAATTTAATTATTATTAATTTGTATGTACTGTTGCCGTTGTTTGGCGAGCACTGACTGCTTACAGTACTCATCATCATTACAGTAGTGCACGAGTCCACCGTGTCCGAATGGGTGGGCGAAAGTGACGAAATGGCCTTTGGTTGTTTGAGCATTTCGCGGAATAAACTGACGATGAGATGGTAGAGCCAAAGCTGAATTTGAAAAATTGTTTAAAATTAAAAATAAATATTTATAAATAATTAGGTACAAATTTTTAGGTTTTTTTTTTTTAAATTTTATTGGCTATGTCTATATGCTTAATTTGCGATAAAATTTTTTTATAATTTTAAATAAAATATTATAAAGTTTAATTAAAAAATTGCCTGAATGACAAAAATAATTCCATTGAAAATGATCATTAGCAGAACAATTGTGTTGAATTCGTCAACAGCAAAATTGCCTCTAACCGGTGAACGGTCTTTAGCTGTAAGAAGTCCTAAAAATCAATTAGGGACAACAATTATATGACTAATTATTTTTAAATTGAAGAAATAATTAATTAATTATTCCCAATAATATATTTGAAAAATGGTTTTTACTTCAAAAAATTTATATAAAAAGGTGGGACATATTTAAAGTATATGTTAAAATTAAGCCCAAGCCCCCTCCCGCTCTCGCCACTCAAATCAATCCCCCTTTCGTGCGGGATCAAAAATGAAGCCCTCCGGGGGGAAATACGACAAATAAAATTTGTTGTTTAAATGTTAATTTGCTCTTGAAATCTACAAAAAAATGTCAATTGGTTGGAAATTTCAGAATGAAATTGTTCAAAATTTCTCGCTCCTCGAAAATTTATTCGTCCAATCATCTATATTATTCAATTAAAAGTGAATTTTATAAAATCATTTAATATTTATTAAACAATGAATGAATGACTCACCCTGATATCCTTTCTCCGAATTTTCATAGACAATGGCACTGATACGAATTTTAAAGCCGCCAAACCACCAGGAAAACAAATAGCCAATGAGCACCAATGAAGCGATCATAAAGGCAAACTGAACACCATGGGAAAGGGTAATGAAAAATAAAATTTTTATGAAAAAATAATATTCAAAAATGGGTGTCATTTGTGACATAAATCCGCCATTTTTTTTTTGTTTTTGCAAAAACAGGGAAATAAATAAATTCCAAATTTGCATCATTCAGTGGCCTCTAAGAATTATTTTCTATAATTATAAAAAATTTTAAAAAAATTTGCTATGCCATCAAGCCCAGTCTACGTCAGCTGCTGGGCCCCCACGTTTGGGCCCCAGCATTTTTTTCCACTATAACTTTTTTTAATTTTTTCATCCAAATCCAACATTGTTGGTATCATTCCAAAGCTGAACATGTTTAGAAACATTTTCTAAGCTATTTCGCGATTAGACAATTACAAAAAAAAGTTATACATGAAAATTGCAAAAAAGTCAAAAATTTTTTAATTTTTTCTTAATAAATTTTTTCAGGCTTGAAAATCTTTTCGCTTTTTGTAAGGCTAATAGAGCATGTGAAAGGCTTTCCAATGATACCAAGATTGTTGGATTTGGATGCCAAAGAAAAAAGCTATAGTGGAAAAACATGCTGGGGCCCAAATGTGTGGGGCCCAACTAACGGGTGCCGTCCGATCAAGCCACACCTGCATTAAGATGTGTGGCACTAGCAAATACGGAGATCGGAATTGGACACCCGAAACAAGAAGCATTGCAGCTGCAATGGCCAAAATCAGCGAAATGATTGTGAGAAGGATGGACAGGGTGGAAGCGGATTTAGGCCAAAGGTCGTCGGCGGTGCCGAAAAGGTCAACAAGGGAAACGATCAGCTGCAAAATGTGGGAGAATTTGGAATTGATCGAAATTACAAAAAGAGACAATAATTTATCAGAAATCATTCATAAATTGAGCTGATCCGCAGAATTAATTTTGATTACTATTGAATCATTAACAAGAAAACAACTCCGTAGGGAGCGAGGCGAGCACCCAAAACACGGCCATTCACCCAAAAAAATTTCCAAAATTTATAGTGTTGTGAGCGAAAAAATTTTTAGCAATTGAAATGAGTTCTTCCTGTCCTGGATTAGGATAATACATGTCTGATCCAGAGATATTGTTTCAATCTCTGGTGATATTGCTAAAAGCGGAGCAGCTCGTTCCCACACCCCCTTGACTCCAAAATTTTTTTTTTCGCAAAAAATGAAAAAAAATTTTTAGGTTTCTAGCCTTCATAAAGGATTTTTCTAGTAAATTTTCGTTTGTTTGTTTTTTAAGAACTTCGTATTGATCGACGAATTTCGGAAAATAAAATTGTTATGTTTGATGCCTTTTTTAATTGTGACTATTTTGAATTTTTTTTTAAATTATTAAATTTAAAAATTAAAAAGCAATCATTAATCAGCCCACCTGAGTAGCAAAAAAGATGAATTCCATGACACCCAACACAATGGCCACGTGCCTAATCTGCACAAGGCCACAACAGCACCGGGGTTCTGACAATTTTGCATCAACAATATCGCGCGTGCCAATAATCCCTTTTTTACGCGATGTCTTAAAAATAATATTTATTTTATAAAAGGCTAATTTTTAATAAAATTTTAAAAAGGAGAAAGATCCATTATTAATTTTCAAAATTTATTAAATTTGTAATGCTTTTTTTGGCCCATTCAGTAATTATTTTGACCGAAAAATGTTTTCACTTTGAAAAACTTAAATAATTTTTAAAAAAATGCCAAATTTCTCACTTAATTTTTCATTTGGGGGGTAAAATTGGATAATAAAAATTAATTTTGAAAATCTATTAATTTATGATGCCTTTTTGGCCTATTCATGGAATATTTTTAAAATGATCATTTATGAAAAAAAAAAATTAATTTAAAAAATGACAAATTTCTCAATTAATTTTTCATTTTTTGGGCGGTGAAATGGACCAAAATTTAATCCCGATTTTGAATTACTAATTACATGAACATATTGTATAGAAGTGGCAAAATAATAAATAATTACTACAAATTATTTTTAAAATTATTTATCAACTTACCGGTGCCATTTTCGCCTGTTGGTCAACGTTTGGCATTGCGAGTGCCCTGTTCGCTGCTGCTGATCGGTGGTGGCTGATCGGTGCGCAACCGTTGCCGTTGCTGCTGCTGTTGTTGCCATTGCCATTTGTGGCGACGACAACATTGGCATTGTGCCCGTTTTGAATTCGGTCGTTGTGCTGCTGATGACGATGAGCAATTATGGAAGGCGCAGTTGGCATTGAGCACTTACAAAAAATAAATAAAATGTTTATTTAACAATTTAATTTTTTTTTAAATAAATTATTAATTTTTAAAAAATGGACAGGAAATTAATAGGTGCAATTCATTTTTTAAAAATTTTGAATAGAATTTTTAATGAAAAAAGCAAATTTATAAATTAAAATTATGCAATAAATAAAATTAAAGATTATTGATAAAATGAAGAATTTTTATTTTTTGAACCTTAATTATAAAGAAAAGGGGAAAATAAATTGGAAGTTTAAATGTTAAAATTTTAATTTTTAACTTTTTGGAAGTTAACCAATGAACGACTTAATGCAAAACTTTTGTTCAGAGTCGGAGAAAAAAACATAAATCAGAGAGGAAAAAATTACGGGGAAAGGATCGATAAATAAATGAATAAATGGGATTAATACAACGGATAAATGCTGAGGATTTGCTTTAATCGATGTTCACTTTTGGGGTTGGAAATTGGAACATCCATTTTGAGTAAAAAATAAAAAAATAAATAAAAATATAAAAATTTGTTTTTCGAAATTACAAAATTTTAGCAATTTTAATTTGGATAAGAAAACAATAACAAAAAGAAGGTCCCTTTTTTGTTATTTAATTGCTTATTTTTTAGCTTTTATTTCCAAAAAGCCAAAAATAAAATTTAAAAATTCTAATGAAAATTTTTAGAAAAATTTAAAAATTTTTTCCCAGACAAAGGAATTACTTTAAAAATTAATTATTAACCCATTTTTATTTGGGCATTTTCTATAAATTTCCTCTATCCCCAAAATCCGCTACCCGTTTTAGCTCCCAAAAAGTGCTGAAAGGCCAAATATACATTAAGCATGCTTCATCTCCCTAGCACCCTTTTGGCCCTTGATTTTTTATGGTTTTGTGTGTTAATTTTTTCTTAATTTGCTTTATCCGCTTTATCCCCCGGCCCTATTTAATCCGCTTTATCCGTCCCACTTGAGGCCCCATTAATGGAGTTTCTCATTCATCGACGGATTTGCGCGCATCTTTTCTCCCCTCCTCCGCCACGCCCAATAATTTTTTTGTTGCGCATTTTTCCTGCGAATAATACGCCGCGCATAATTTGATTATGTGTTTGGTTGTGAATGAGGTGAGGTGTGCACATAAGCATCAGCAGAAAAAGAAGAAGAAGAAGAAGCAAAAGTGATTGGAGGAGGAAAGAAAAAAGAAAAAGAAAAATTTTATAGCCGAAAAATTGGGCAATTAATTCATTTGAAAAAAATGTTTTGAAATTTATCCTAGGGCAGGGATCAAAAAAGCAATTTTCATATACAATTTTATTAATTAAAAATCCAGATAAAAATTTAACTATTCATAATATTCTATTGTTGCTTGGTTGTTGCCTCTCGTATTAAATTGGCATTTGTGAGGGGTTACCGAATTTAAATGCTCAAAAATTTTATCTGAAAAAAAACATATACAATTCACGGCAATGGTGCAGTTTTGTGGTTTGGTTTTTGCGAAAAAATAAAATTTACTGTAAGAAGCAGCACTTTTTCTAGGGTAGAAAAATGCGCTAATAGTGAATCTTAGCTCGGGTTTTATATATATATATATATATATATCATTTTGGTTTTATAGTTTTTTTTATCAAGTATTCAATTTTTCAACACATTCTCAAATGTGTTTAATTTAAAAAAAGACTATTCAACCATCTTGTTAAAGACAAAAAGCAATGCTAGTTCATGAGCAATGTGTTTTTCTACCCTAGAAAAAGTGGTTCTTAAATTAAAAAAAAAGTTTTCCGCAGAAACCACAAAAACTGCACCATTGCCTTCCTTATTCAACAGATTAGCAGCTGTGGTTTTTTGGGGGTTATTTTTTTTTTTGGTTATTTTTTTTTGGAAAATTTGGAAAAATAAACAAAAATGAAAAGAAAGTAAAAAAATAATAAGTAAATAAATTTTAAAAATGTTTTTATCTTATTATTTTTTAAAATAAATAAAATTCATTAATTATGTATTTACAAAAATTTTAAAAACCAAAAAATTACGAAAACAAAATCGATTCGTTTCAATTTTAGCAGAAGAAAATGTGAACAATAAGAACAAAAATTGCTGGGGACAGCGGGAGAAAGGTCAAATGTGTAAAGATCGTCAAAAGAGATTAGTGAGCGCAAAGGGTAAAAATTTTGAAATTTTCTTTTTTTTCACAATTATTTTACAAAAAGGAAAAAAAATGAAATTTAATTAAAAATTTAATATTACAATTTAAATTAATCAATTTTAAATTTGTTTAGAAAAGATTTAGTCAAATTATCAATTTTACTTTTTACTTCAATTAAAATATTCTAATTGTGCCTTTTTAATTTAAAAAGGAGAGTTTTGTCCTTAAATGGTAAGGATTCTGTACTTGGAATTCATTGTTCCAATCTTGAAAAATAAAAGCATCTTTAATTTCAGTAAATCCATTAAAATAATTAAGCAAAAATATTTCCGGGAAAAAATCAATGGTGTCAAAAATTCAGGGGGTTAAACGAATTAAAAATTTTATGGAAAAATAACCGAAAAATTAAAAAATATAATAAAAATGAGAAAATTATAGTTTTTAAAAGACTAAATTAATTATAGAATATATTTAAAAATATTATATGTATACAAAATTGTGTTTCAAAAAGAATTTTCTCTTTTTTTTTTTGCACGGATAATCGGAGGCTCAGCAGACACAAATTTAATGGAAAAAATTGAAATGGAACCGGAACAGCACAAAACAGCGGAAACAATAAATATGTAATAAAAACGAACGACAACAGCAGCAGAACAAGCCACACTCAAAAGCATACTTACAAAAATTAGTTGTTTTTTTTATAAATTTTCAACAAAAAAAATTGTCATTTTTAAGAAATGAGAAAATAAAGAAAATTTAGTATTGGAAAAAGTTAAAATTAATTTTAAAAAATAGATTTAAAGAAGAAACCCTTATTTGAAAAGTCTAAAAAAATTTAATTAAAACAATTCTGGAAAATATTTATTTTTATTAAAATATTTGCAAGAATATTTTCTATTTTTTAAATCGATATTTGTTGAAAATTGCTGTTTTCATAAAAAAAAATCAAAAACCCTCAATAAAAATATAAGAAAACGAAAATTATCTCAGGAAATCGACTTAAATTTTCAATAATATACCTTGAAAAATTTAAAAAATTGAACTGTTGCCTGGTCCAAAAAATTTTAAAATTTTAATTGAAAAAATTCACAAAAATATTTTTAAGTTCTTCTAACTCTAAATAAAATTTTGATTAACTTTAAAATATATTTGCACTATAAAAGGCTTATTTTTCCTTTTTTTTAAAGAAAAAACAATAAAAAAAATTCGCGAATCGGCCAAAATTTGGCTGTGCTATTTATTATACGCATTTTGTTGGGGGGGGGGGGGGACCGACCCCCCGCCGTCCGTCGCCGTGCGGCGGCGGCGACCCCCAAAAAAAAGTCGGCAAATAAATGGGCGGGGGGAGGACCATTCTCCAATTTCCCAACAAACCTAATGGAAACGGAGGAGGAGAAGGAGGCGGGCCAATAAAACACAACACAAACATTCCCCCCCTCCTACCCCCAAAATTTATCATTGTGTGGAAAAATTGGGGGAAAACATTGGTTGAAAATAGGAAACATTTTTTAAATTTTTTAGGGGCCATTTAAACTATAAAAAATGATTAGTTTATTTTATTTTTTTAGAAGACAATTTTTTATAAAATTGCTGCTTCATTTTATTTTGTTTAAATTAGGTATAAAAAAAGGTATTAATTAAAAATAGGAAATTTTTTGGAAAATGGAGCCTATGAGACTGAAAGGAGTTAAAGCCTCTGTTTTTGGGCTGTGAAATTTCTGGCATTCATTTGAGGTCTTGGCCTTGAATTTCGTACAAATTATGAAATTAAGTAAAATTGCATTCAAAACAAAAATCCTTTTCAAGGTGGTAATTCGAAAATTATTTGGACAATATAAAGCAAAAAATTTAAAAAAACATCGAAAATTCTTTTTTCTTTAATTTTTTTTTACTTAATAAGAAAAAGGTATGACACAATAAATTCGTTTAGAGAGAATTTAACTCATAAAAATGTAAGAAAAATTTTTGAGAATTATTAGGCTAAAGCGAAAACAATTCATCAAATGCACATTTATGGAAAAAAATTTTCTGCCCGGAGAAATTCATTTACAAAATTAAAAACGCTTTTTGCTGTAAAAATAGTGAATTCAGTCAGTCATCAGTGTCATTAGCAGCAGTCATCAGTTGTCACACATAAACATAAATAACCAAAAGTGATGATGATGATGGGTGAAAAATGAATGTTCATATGTACATACAAAAAACCAAAATTGTATAGTTTGGTCAGGGATGGGATCCGTCCTTGAATGGCAAGGACGTCCTTGAAATTGGGCCCTCTTTCTTGAAAATAAAAAATGTAAATTTTAAATGTCCTTGAATTTCATGAATTTTCCCCACTATGTCCTTGCAAATCGGCATACCCGTCCTTGGAAACCGACTTCGGACGATACCATCCCTGAGTTTGGTTAATGGATTTGAGAGAATAAATTGGATGAACGAAATGAGTAAAAATGGACGAAACGAACGAAAGAATGGTGGGGCACATTTGGAGGGGGGGGGGGGGATGGCATTGGCACTTGACACCAACCCCACCAAAAATTGGTGGCACAAAAAGAGAAGGCGTGGGTGGAACAATAGCATAGAAAAATTATATGAATTTGTAATGATTAGAGTGTGGATTTTAGTTATTAAATTTTTTTTTCTGCAACATTATTTTGATGAGATATGCACGAAAAGCATATTTTTAGTCCGAAAATGTTTTATTTTAAATTCGTCACTAGGATATTATGTACGTCACTATTTTGGCGTTTCGTCACTATTTTGAATTTTTTGAGAATTTCTTTTCAAAGAAAAAACATTCCCGAAGGATTAAACTTTCATTAATTTATTTTTTAATCCAAAAAACACCTACACCTAAATTCTTCAAACACAGAATAAAATTTCTTATTAATTAATTTTAAATTTTTAAAATCCAAAATTTAAATATAAAAATCCAAAAATGATTTGCCTTTTTTAAATAACTTTCCGACTTTTTTAGCCAACAGGAAAAGTTCTTTTTTTTTTTAATGTAAAGGTGGCATTCTTGGAATTTTTGGGAAAATCCCCAAATTAACATACCTATACAAAATATGCAAAATATATACACATTATTTTTTTCAAAATGGATGCCAAAATTCTCCAATTAAATTCATTGGTACCGCATAAATCCCATAATGATCAAAAAAGGAGGGCTAAAAAAATTTTCATTTTGAAAATTTGGTGCCATTTTCTGTGTCAAAATGTTTGGAGATGACATCTGCGCTACTTTTAGTGGTCATCCCCCCACCACAACATTCAAACTGTCTCCAATTATTTTTTTTGTTATATAATTTTGGCGTTATGTGTCGTCTCAAATTTGCCGCCGCCACATCCCCGCGCCCCCATCTGCCGCTGCGCAATATGATTTGTTGTTGAATGCGTTTTGTGTGTGCTGTGCCCGTCCATCCGCGTCTCCCACCCCGACAGGGCGGGGGCGGTCGCGTCATTTCTTCAAAAGGCGCAATTGCCCCCCGGCGCTCCCCCCCCCCCTTTTACCAAAATCCAATTCATCCCAAAATTTGGATGATGACTAACGAAAGAAGGATGAAAACGGAGCAGGAGAGGGTGACAAGGAAGAGGAAAAAAGATGGTGGATTTGGAGGGAGATAAAGATGATGATGATGATAATATTAATAATAATGAGGATGCGCAATTGGATATGATTTTTAATGAGGGGGGAAGTGGAAGCAGTAGAAGAAAAGAGGTGTTTTTAATAGATTTTTTCATAAGGGCTTAAAATGTTCCGGCATAGAGAGCTAGTAGGTAGAGCTAAGCGTGAGCCTTTGAATTTCCTTGGCCAGAGAACTGACCACCGCTTGACATTTATTTAAAAAATGAAAAATAGCCTAAGAAAAAACTTCACTAATTAACTTATAATTTTGTTATCATCTTCTGCAGGGTTCGCAAATTTTTTTTTTAAATTCAGGACAAATAATTTTAAAATTCAGACATTTTTTTGTGAAAATTGATACATAAACAAAATTTTGTCGAACTCTTAAAGGTTATAAGTGTTCGAGTTTCGGAATTTATGACCAGAAATTGCTTATATGGTAACAAAGTTCGAAATTTTATAGGTAAATAGAGAAATCTGAGGGCTATTTTGAATGATCCCAAGGTTTTTTGGCTTTATTACAGTTACACGACTTTAAAAAAAATACATTGCCACAAAATGTTTGCCTTTTTATAAACTTTGATAAATTTTATGCTTCCTTACATTCTTCAAAAGCATTTTTTAAATATTCTTAGTGCCATTCGATAGATCTCAGCTTTCTCTATTTTAATATAAAAATTTAAAAAATTTATTATTTAAAAATAGTTATGGTTTATCTATATATTTTGGTAGAGAATACTTAAAGCTATCGGATGATATCAAGAATGTTGGAAAATTGAAATGCTTTTAAGCAGTTTTATGATTGCTTTTTTTCATTTTAAAGATTTAAATGATAATTAATTTAAATATTATTATCATGATATTTTTTAGGTTCGACCTAACAGCAAATAAAACAGATATATATATATATGTATGTAAAAAAAAATTGCTGCCTTAAGAACTCTTTCTCAAATAGGTCTTTATTTTTTTAGCTTTTCTTTAGGTTTTTGATTTTTTTACATCATTGTTGTTTTTTATAATAAGTTAAAATTTTTAGTTTTTTTTTCTTTGGAAGACTGTTCTTCTATTTTTTTAAAAGTGAAATTAGTTTAATTCGACGTGAGTTAGAATTGTTGTGTAAAAATTGTTTAGATAAATAAACAGATTTTTGTACCTTCGCCAGCAGCGGAGGCTGATGCCACGTGAAGGAATGGCTATCGATGACAAATAGGCAAGAAGGGGCCTTCATCCTCCTTTTCCTCATCATCATTTTCATTTTTATGTACAAAAATTATTTAAAAAAGATATTTCTAAATAAGGAAGTTTACAAAAAATGAGTGAAAATTACTGATTAAAGTCAGTGCTAATGATAATGATAAAACGAATTGATACACAAAAGCAAAATTGTAATTTGAGGGAGTCGGGAGCGGCAATTTTTCGGTAACGGTAAAACGTTAATTACCCAGTAATTATATATTCTACGATATATAATAATATAATTTAAGGTGAAGAAAATGTTGGTTTTTACAACAATATTTTTGTCTTTAGAATGCCTTGAAATTTTTACTTACAAAAATAATTTACATAAGATGTAACGCGAACTCTGCAGCAAAATTTTAGGATTTTTAATCTATGTGAATTTTTTTGTGAAAACAGCCTTTAAATTTTTGATAAAAAATATAACAAATTCTAAGGAAATTTGGGCTCTCGGTGCCGATAGTAAACGCCGAGAAAAAAATTAAGATTTTGATTTACCGCTACCGATTAATTACCGGTTTTTCTAAAATGGGTCGGAAATGGTAATTACTTGGACCGCTGAATTTCATGGAGTTTTCCATTTTCCAGTCGCTTATAACTTGCTTAGAGGAGGGGTGTCGATCTGAAACAAGACAAAATCTCGGCTCGACAAAAAATATGTGAATGGTCTTTCTTTAAAGATTTGATCGGCGCAAGAATTTTGAATTTTTAAATTTTTTTTTTATTATAGATATTTTTTAATCGTTTTTGTTATCTGCCCGAGATTTTGCTGTTTTAAAAAAAATGTTCAGACGGGGAGTATCGGAGATGCAAAATATGTGTTGATACTTATGAGAGAGAGAAAGAGAAATAAATGATCGGTTGGCTTCTCGATCAGTAATATCGATAATGAAGAAATTGAAAATAAATGGTTGTTCAATGAACCGACCATTTGATTACTTTATGAATTATTATTGTATTGTTTCATTGATCAATTGAGCCAATTCGTCAAACTGATTGACTACAAAAATTTAAAAAACTATCTGAAAAAATTACTTTTAAAAGCGAGAAACAATTTTTGATTGGGAATTTTGCATAAGATTTCAATCAAGAGTTTTTTAAATTTCCAAAAATTAGCTGCTTTAAATTAAAATCCTAGAATATTGGTTTTGTATGGAAATCCAATTTTTGCCAAACTCAAAATTTTTATGAATTTCCCAAATATACATGGGTAAAAACGGAACGCATAAATATTTTGCAGAATTTGCCAAATTTTGGAATTTTTATTACCCAAATTCAAAGGGAAAACTATTTTAATAAGCATTTGCTAAATATTAAAATATGAAAAAGTAAAAACAATTTTTTAAAGTATTTTCCAAATTGCAAATTTTGAATTTTGCGCCCAAAAATTTGTAATGATAAATAGCACAAAATATTGTATTAAATTTTATCCCAAGTAAGAAGAGAGAGAGAGATTAAGCAGAAGCATCCACCAAAATTAGGTAGCACAACACAGAAAAAGAAGGAGAAGAGGTGACAAAATGAATGATTATGATGACGAAGATCAACCGCCGGCTGACAAATGAGTGACTTTTCGGACGACGGAGGACGAAAACGACGACGATCGACCTGACCCACAGCAGGATAAAATTAGTAGAAATTTTTCTCAGCTGCCCCCCCCCCGCCCTCTCCCCCCTCGGGGGCCGAGTGAAAATCCGTCGTCGTCAATCGACGAAGACGAAAAAACGTCCGTCCGTTCGGTTGGATGCGCACAAAGTGTGGTGGGTGATGGGATGAGCAGCAGAAGAGGAAGAAGAAGAAGCAGTGCTCGCTCATCCCTCCGCCCACTGCTGCTGATGATGTTGGTGGAAGAAGGAACACAAAAACAGAAAAAAAAAAACATTTTATGGGATTGGGAAAATTGGGATGACAAAAAAATGGGGAGGTCCGGGCGTGAAAAAATGGGTTTCACCCATTTTTGTAGAAAAAATTCTTTTAATAGGATTTACGGTGACCACAGAAAAGGAAATGTGGGTAAGAAGTGGAATGATAGGATTGAGAAAAATTAGGGATGGAAAATAAAGTTTTCTCTTTTTTAGGAAACAGGAGAATTTTTGGTTTTTCACTTTTTGGATATTTACGATATATACTGTAATGGAATATGGTAGGATGATAATGAAAAATGTTTGCGTTGAAAAAAGAGAAGAAAAGTTCAGCATATCTGAAGGCTTACAAATTAGGGAGTGATTGCGCAAATTTAAAATTTTAGTACGAATTTAAAAATTAACCCATTTTAAAATATTTTTAAATCAAATAAAATATATATTTTTTTGACGAGCAGCGGAGCTGCTGAACAGAGAACCCAATCAAGCAAAAATTTAATGTTTTGTTGTGTAAAAAGGAGGGTACGAAAGATGGACATAAAAAGAACAAAGAACGCGCCTGCAGCGCGACCTTCAACGACGGACGGATGGCAGCAGAACGCCAAAAAAAGCGCAAATTAAAATCAAAAATAAGTCGCGCAAATTGACAATTATGTAATAGAATTAAAATTCTATTTATATAAATGGAATATTTTAATGAGTAAGAATTTGTCTGACCCTGCAAAATGAATGGATAAAAGAACAGTAGATGCGCGAAAAAGATTTGCTTATACAAAATTTAAAAAAAAATAATTTGGACAAAAAGGATTAAAGAAATGCGGTAATTATATAAAAAAAAAATTAAAGTAAATTTAAAGACATGGAAAGCAAAATTAAAGTTTTGATAACATTCTGAATACTTAGAATTATCAAAAATTCGCACAATCTTAAATTCTTAGTTTGGACTTTCTTATAAAAATTGAGATTTAAATGTCAAAAAAACTTTTTTAAAATTAAAAACAAAATCCCAAGTTTATATTAAATTAATAAATTAATTCAATTTGTTTATTTTATGAATTAAAGTTAATAAGAACAAGTAAAAAATTTTCATAATTTGGATATGTTTTCAAGAATAACCCTTTTATCCAAGAAGATATCCAGGACATATTTTTTAAATTTTTTATTAATTTTTGTAATAAGTGCCCCACCTGTTCAATTAGTGGCTTTTTTGCTTCTTGCTCAAATTTTTGGTCAACTGTCAAGCTGATGTCCTCGTCAATGTATCTTTGCGGCTGATCGTGCAATGGACGATTTTGTTGATCAATTTGTTGATCAGAGCCACAATTGGACATCAAAAAACTGGAATTTAAATTATTGAAAGGATTTAATTAGGTTCATAACTGCACTGATCAAAGGGATGAAGAAGTCGCGCTTTTGAGTCACAGGGTGAAACTGATCTGAAAGAGTTTGTAAAATTTAGAACTCTTATGTTGCTAATTTGTAAGAATTCTGATCACTCTAACCGACCAGCTGAATTTGTGATCACCGTTCGTTGTTGTGATCGGATACTGCTAAATTGGAAATTGATTGAAAAAATTGAATTTTCATGCTTAACCTGTTATTGAACACTGTGATCAATGCCAGTGTTTAATCCGTTTTTGGTGTGCTTTCGCTGATTGAAAAGTGATTGGAAATATAAAAACGCAGAATGGAATTGATCAAAGCTGTGATCTGGCAAATTCAAATTTGAATTATTCTAATTAAATATATTGGAAAGGAAGCATTTTTCGGCAATTTATTTGCTTTCCCTTTACTTTTTTTTCAAATTTTAATGCATCTAAAATTTAATTGCGTTCAACAAAGCGGTTTAAAAGCGGCTAAAATATTTTTTTTCAAACAATTAATGACCAAAATTTGATAATTTTATTCAAAAAAGTCATTCTTAATGATTTAGAGGGAATCATAAAATTCAAAAACAGAAAATAAAGAAATCTCATGAAATCAATCACATAAAACCTAAAATTAAGGGCAAGTCTTGGAAAAAAGGACCAAATAAGGAAAAATTGCTTTTAAAGTGTGCCATTAAGCAAAATGAAATTATTTTTTGAATAAATAAATTCAATTAAATTTTTTGTAATTTAACAGCAATGTGAACGTCAACAACAAAAATGGCTGATGAATGAATAATTTAGAAAAAAAGGAAGGATGGATGACAAATAGTTGTTGGGAAATCCATTTTTCATTCTATTAAACGGAAATTGCTTGGAATGCAAATATTTAATTGTAAATAAATGAAAATTTTATTTTAAATAAAATAAATAATTGAAAATTGAGTTAGTTTTTGGGATTGAAATTATTTATTTTTGCAACAAAATCTGTTAATGACAATGATTAGCAATTAAAAATCAGTGGAAATCGTAAAAAATGACTCCAAAAAAGATGTAAATGCAATTTGCAGAAATTTAATTGACAAAAAATTATATTACGCAAAGAAATGATTAATGCTCACAATTTTCAATTGAATTCAATTTTGCTATATAACAAAAGAAAGTTGATCACTACAGCATCAGAGTAATATTAATTGTTTTTTTTTCAATGATGTAATTCTAATTTCAAATTTTTACACTTAAATTTAATTAAAATCATTAAACGACATTTTTGTTAAAATAGAAAATTCAAAATCTATTTTTGAAGCAAATTGTTCATAGTTTGATCACAACTGAGAAGAATTGGTAAAAGAATAAATTGATCAATTACTGTTAATTTTAAAAGTAAATCAAATATCGACAATTTCGAGGAGTACATCATTTGCCGCTTGATAATTGATCAATTTCTTGGAAAAAAGGAATCAACACGCATTAATTGGTTGGTTCAATCACTGTTAAATTTCAAAACGGAAATGCCGCCGGCGGCGCCGCCGCTCAATTTTAATTGTCAAGAATGCGCCGCAGCATTTTGCTCCAGCCCGGGAGAAAATTGATCAGCCATTCATTCACCGATTCTCGAGAGCGATTTAACCCATAAAAGGTTTCCTCCCCTCCTCATTCACATTCATTCATTCGCATTTCACCGTTGGCGTTGTCGTCCGTTTTCGCGTCAATACTCACTCACCCCGTCCTCCCCCCCCCCCGCCCGCCCCCGTTAAACTGTTGGCTATGTTCAGTTTGTTGCTGACTGATCACAATCTCCGCGCCACGTCCCCCCACCCGACCCCTCCGGCGAGAAATGATTGTGCTGCTGATGAGATGACGAGGAATACGACACGACGACGAGCAGCAAAATGACAAATTTTACGATTTTAAAACTTTACCCAAACTCCCCCGCCGCGGGGCCTACGGGGGACGGGGGGGGGGGAAGGGCGGTGACAAATTTCTTCATTCAAACGATGTCTTTTATGGATGAATGGAGGGGTGGTGGGGGGGGGGAGAAGGAAATTGTAACGGACGTGGAATGAGTTTAAATGTTGGAAAATAAACAAAAAAAAAGTGATTTAAGGAATTGTAAATGCATTTAATTATATTTTAATTAAAAAAAAAATAATTAACGAAATCTCCAGCGTGGCGATGGATAAAGAAATGAAGAAGAGTATAAAAAGCAAATAGAGAAGATATTGAAATTTTGAAACGCAAAATTGTTTGAATAATTGTGAGATAAAGAGAAAGTGAAAATTAAATTGAAATTATAATTTTAAATTATTTAAAAAGGAAATTCAAAATTAAAAAAGAAATTTTTAATTAAAGCTTTAATCTATATCAAAATAATTCTTAATGAAATTTTTTTCTTTTTATTATTTAGGCAAACAAAGCAAAAAAGGTGTAAATTTAAAAAAAAGTGCTTTAAAATTGGAAAATTGAATTTATTCTTTTTCTATGTATTTTTAATTTTAATTTTTTCTTAACAATATAGAAAAAACTGAAATTTTTAGATGGGTAGGAAGCATTAAAAAATTTGCCAAGACAACTTTTAAATTTATAAATAAGTTTTTGCAATACCAAAGAATGAAAACAAAACGAAAATGCAACGAAGTTAAATATGGAACTATTGAAATTGATGGGATTAAAGATGGGAATTGAAATTTTGAATCCAAATTAAATTTTTCCAAAACGAAAGAGGCTGAAAATGGTTAATTAGATTTGTTAGAATATGACAAAATGAAAAGTTTAACAAATGACGCAATAAAATAATTAATATTTTTAATTTAAAACAACTTAAATTGCAAATTTTTTTGCATTTTTTGCAAAAAATAATAATCATTTTCTGAATAATGAATTTTTTTATAAATTCTATATTAATTGCTTGCCTTATAAATTAAAAAAATATAAAAAGATTTTTTTTTTTTGCATATTTTAAATTGTATAAAAACAAATTTTATCATTTTTAAAGGTTTAAAGTAACAGAAGTTTCAGCAATCTTTGTGTTTTCAAATTCCTAAAATAACAAAAATATAAAATAACAAAGCTTTTTTTTTGCACTATGTTTGGTGTCTTTTTTGCATTCTGTCGGTCCATTCCGCCAATTTTTTTGCCAATTTTTCATTGTAATGCCGTCCAATCGAAAATTTTGGCAGCAAATTAATTCTGTCATCATCCAACCCATTCTCCATCTCGTATTTGGCCATGTTGAACTCTGCTCTAATGGCAGCCAGTGAAAAAATCAGGAAATTTTTGATCCAAAATTTTGCGGCATCCCTTTTTGACAAATTTTTTGGCTTGTTAAGCTCGTCAAGCAGTGCCTGGAGAAATAATAGTTTTTTTTATTTACAAAAATATTTCGAAAACTTTCTAAAATCATCAATAAATTGCATCAAAATTGTATTATAGTATTCAAATTTTTCTTGGGGTTTTCCATAAAATTTTTAGGAACAGTTAGTAAAAATTCAACCGAAAAATTCCTTTTTGAACTTTTTTTTTCATTAAATCAACGAAAAATTCCCCCGAATTTTGCAAAATTTTCTTAGTTAAAAATATATTTTTGGGATGAAAAATCCACTTAAAAATGGCTTGAAACCCATATTTTTGTTGATGTCTTGACAATACAACAAGTGAAACCGGCAAATCGAAAAATCCCAACTTTATGACTTAATTCATTTGGGTCCCAGAATGCTGAAATAAATTTTAACTTTATGATCAGTCACCCTGAACCCACAATGATTGAAATTTTAAGAAAATTTCATTCCGTTTTATACCAACTACTAAGTACCGTTCTTACCTGATACAGTAGTCCATAATATAGTAGAGCGGCCAGTTGTTGGACTACGGTCACTTTGATGTTTACTGTGTCGCCAATTTTATTCATTTTTGGGTGTTTAAGTGACGCTCTAATCTGCTGATAGTGCATCAAATCGTCCATCATTTGTTTGAAATCAATTTTTTCCAAAAAATTTTTGAAAAAATTTTGGCATAATGTTGGCAACCCATTGATTTCTTTCATCAGTTTGTCCTCCACCAAACTGTAGAAGCCCATGTCGCTGATAAAACGTGCCAACTTTTGACCATTCTCCGAAAAATGTGCCGCATCGCTTATTTGTCAAAAAATGTGATTTTATTTTCAATTTTCATTGATTTTTTCGTTTTTAAAAAAATTGTAATAACTTTAAATTAATGGTGTGATATTTTTATAAATTAGCTTGAAATTTATTATTAAAGTGGGATTTAAAACGTGAATAACTTTTTTTTTAAATCTTCAATTTCATTTTCAAAGGGTTTAAACAATGCCGAAAGATATTGAATGTTTACATAATTTATTATGTTTTTTTTCAAAAATGCCAATTTTTGAATTGATTAAATTTATTGTCCGGCGATTCGAGGACAACAATTTTGGCTTATTTTGCAATTTGTTAAACGATTTGGGAAAATGTTATGCATAAAAGCTAAAATCATCAAAATTTTAAAAAAGACTTCAAAATTTCAACTACCTTTTTTAAGGAGTTTTAGAAAACGAAAATATTCTTCATAATTAAAAGTCCAAACGTTATAATGATTCATTGCAGTTTTTGAAAAAATTATGTATTTTAAATTAAATGATTAATTTATTCAATGAAAATGTTATTTACTGGTTTTTGAAAGCATTAAACACAACACGCAGTTTTTCACTTTTTGGCGTTTTTGACGTCTTCCTTTCCAGCTTTTCATAATTAAATTAACAAAATAATTTTTGCGCAAATTATTTTTTTTTACCAATTTCGGGAGAAGGCTGATTTGAATAAATTCCTTTACAGTGTGAATGGTTGGCGGTTTTTGTTGAACAATTGAGTTGGAGATTACTCCAAGTGAAAGCGAAACGAAAAGAGCTAAATTTAATTTTAAAAATAAATAAAAATTACATTGAAAAGAAAAAATTATTTTAATTGAAAAATAAGGAGGTTATTAAATAATTACCCAAAAATTTTGCAATAATATTAATTTTCATATCATATGTTTAATAAAACTTTTAAATCTATTTATTTATATTTAATTTACCTTGAATTAATATGAAGAAAAATAAATGTAAAATCATTTTTAAAATAAAGAAAATGCCAATTTTATTTCTAATAAAAAATATTTATCACACAAATGCTATATTAAATTGATTGCACATTGTCATTCTTTTATTTTCTCATGATTTATGAAGGAAGCACATTGTTAAATGGATTTATATTTATGGATGGGATGATCCAGAAAAAGTTACGTGATTTTTTACATTTTAAAATGAAAAAAAAAGAAAATTATTTTTTATCTTACTTAAATTAATATTAAAAAAACCAAAACAATTTTAACTAAATAATTTAATTTATTGTAAAATTTTTAGCCAAAATGCTTAAATCAAAATTAATTTAAAGTTAAAAAAAAATAATGTTGGACAAGCGCCACATATTAATTTTGCAACAAAATAATAAAATTTGCTTATTTTTTAATTTTATAATGCTTTATTGATTTGATATTGATTCTGTGCCTTCCTGTGTTCAAAAAAGGCAGACAAATGAGTCGTAGCATTAATCTAGCAAATATGTTCATAAACATTTATGAATATGTAATAAACATATAAATTATAAATCTAGAGGATAAAAAAATTCTCTCCATTTACAATAAGATATTAATTAGCTAAAATACTGTAATCAACGGTTTAAAAAATCAAAACTCTCGAAATCGTATTTTTTTAAATTTTCATTTGTTTTCTTGGTTTTCCTCAAATTGAATAGCACGTAACCGGTAATTTTTGGGAAAAACGGGTAAATTATGACGTTTTTGATATAAATATTCTTCCGACAAATGAGGTGATGCCCGCTAAAAAATTCAATTTTTTTTTTGCAGCACTATGTTTCCTAAAATCTTTAGTGTAGTCCGGGGATGTCTGTCGATATATGCCACCATAGAAAATCCGAAAAATTTGGATTAAATTATTAAGGTTTTCGATTAACATTGGATTCTGGATGGAATTTTGCAAATTTTTTAATAGACTTGTCTTTAAAAAATAAAAAAAAATTTTAGGCGTTTAAAAAGGAAGGAAATTATTATTTAAAATTGTCTAATAAATTTTTAAACATATAAATTTACTATTCTTGCATACTGTGGCAGTTTTTCAAAAAAATATAACATAGCTGTTAATATTCATCGCTATGTGAAGAAATTGATATTGACAATAAGCAGAGAGAGACAATAGACAACGCCACTTTAAAAGTATTTATATAGTAAATTAATTTTTCTAAATTTTTCTTTCCCTCAAATTTGGCCCGACTTCCATTTTTAATTAAAATGGGGTTTTTTGCGTCTTTTATACGTGAATGGTTTTTAGTTGGTGTGGTTCTTTTGTCCGTAGGTCTTTTGTCGGTATGAGTCTTTTGTCCATAGGTCTTTTGTCGGTATGAGTCTTTTGTCCGTAGGTCTTTTGTCGGTATGAGTCTTTTGTCCATAGGTCTTTTGTCGGAGTGAGTCTTTTGTCTGGGGTCTTCTGTCACAACAGGCACCAATTAAACATCAACAAAAAAATTTTATGCAGAAATAAGGAAATCCACACAAAATTTAGCTACAATAGTCTTCTATATGTCACCCCGTTCGTGAATCCTTTTCTTCAACTAAAAATCCGTGTACATGCTCCATTCTCCGCTTTTCATGGTGCTCCGCGTTGCACTGGAGGCGCCGTTGGATAAAAATTAAACTGTGCCGGATTGGCATTGCCATAATTCATTTGGTTTTGTTGAGACTAAACACAAAAAAATTGTTAATTGGTCAAGGATAAAATATAGCAAAATTTGGCCAAAAATTGTCAGTTTTTCAGTGTTCTAAATAAGTAAGGCACAAATTTTTGTTAAATAAGCTATATTAGGCTTTTAATTATTATGATTAAAATTATATAAAATTTAGGACTTTTTTTTAAAAAAAAGGAATTTTAGTAAATTAAATTGATTTTAGAGAGTGTATTTTTTTAATTAAATTTATTTTCATGTAATTTTCTGGACAAACTTTCGCTACAAATCTGTTCAAAATTTACCAAATATAAAATGTCTTTTTTTTCGTTATGTAAGCCTAAAAAATGCCCATTTTTTCGGTAATGCATAAAATATTTGAGTTTTAAAAATTGTTGTTTTACGTGTTGAACCCCTTTTTTACCGGCATTTGGCCAAGCGTGACAGTCGCCGGTTGCTCTGAACGGGGCGGCACCTTCCAAATTTTGGCCAAATCGCGGCCCATCTTTGGCCAACAGCTGCACCCCTTTTGGTCCGCACCATAGTCTGGCGGGAAGTTATTCTTACCGTAAATTGCCCATGCATCGGCCGGTGTTTCCTTAATTCGATTTCACTGCTTTTTATTTTAAGCTAATTGGAAAATTTGGCTAATAATTCCAATTAATGCCAATTCCCTACTGCCCAAATCAAAAAGCGAAAATTTCGCTTTTTAGGTCGATTTTTCGCTAAAAATTAGTAAATTTTAGCGTTATCTTGTTTTTTTTCTTAAAGTAATTTTTAAATATATATTAGTCATGTTTTAAAGTTTCACTTTACATTTAGTGCAAGTGAAGAAATTTTGAAAAATTATACCTTTCAATTCTGAAAATTTTTATTTTATGGCCATATTTAGTAATTTTTGTCTATATTTTTGGCCATATTTCGCGATTTTATATCCATATTTTTACCAGCCCTAGTCATCAGTGCAGCATTTTTTGTTTACAATTATTAATAAAATATTTTCACCGAAAACCGATATAAATTCTAAGTTTTTTAATTTTATGGTTTTTCGTCTTATTTTTCCGGCTGATCTCTACCGTAATGGCAACAACCTTGCAACAAAAGTACAGTTGTGCTCGGTGAGTATTCGGATGATTGACCAAAATGCATAGACCAGCAATGGGCCACCAAAGGGAGCAGACGCCTTGGACGAGTAAGTAGCCAATTGTTTTAAGAGCACGCACAATCACTTAAGCGGAATAATTAATTTTAAATTTAAAATAAATTACAAAAAAAAATATACCAAAAAATTAGCATTTTTTTCTATATACAATTTTTGTTAAAATTAATTTTTAAATTGTTATTTGCAAAGTTGTAAAAGACATATCTATCATTTTTTAGGAATACTAAATAGTAAATAGGTAAATTGAAAAACTTCTAATTCATTTAAATTAATTAATTAATTTTTATTTTGAAATTTATTATTGTTACCATAAACTCAAATAATAATTTCTTTTAAATTAATATTTGGAAAATTAATTTTATTTATAGTTTCGTATAAATCAAATATTCTATGCTTAATTTTAATGAAGAACAGGGAAAATAATGTTACTGTATTTCCTTTAAAAAAAATTAATTCTCAACGGCAAAAAAATGAATGATCAAAATAATGCTAAAAATCTTTATGCCTAGAGGTAAAATTTTGCGGTAAATTTCGGCAATTTCAACTCAAATATAAACCTTTCCACGGCACGCTTAACATTTCGCCCATAAATTTGAAAAATGCGCGGAACATTGCGCCAAACTCCAGCCCACAACAGTTGCAACAGCCACCGCAGCAGTGAACCCCACGCTTTCGTCGCCGTCGGCGATTGTTGCAATCAGCAACAACAGCAGCAGCAGATGGTTGTGCTGCAGATACTGCTCCAACCTGAGGAATGTCTCCGGCGGTGGTATCCAATGTTTGCAATGGAAATAAATGTACAGCCATTTTTTCATAAATTAATAAACATTGGTAGGACAACTGTAATTTTAATACATTCAATTATTCCGATAATTAGCGATTCATTTTTTATTTTGGGAGTTTGGCACTCTCAAAATTGAATGAAAAACTGTGACTTTTGGGGCTTATTCTGGCAGAAAATCCTGTTTCCAGAAAGTTGGAGGCTGGATAAGTTTTTGTTTTAGTTTGGATGTTTGGCTGGGATTGGCTTGATTTGAAGGTTCATTAACTGCAAAACGCACCTTGCCAAGTTACATGAACGGTAAA
>CP049706.1:1058658-1108168 GCA_004148225.2 Heterodera glycines | reverse complement strand
TTCTTTAGCAATTAAAAATGTCAAACTTAAATCCTGGTAATTGGTGGTATTATTTTGAGCGTCAAGGCAAATCAACTGCTAAATGTAAAGCCGATGGATGTTCCTACTCAAAGACATTAAATGCTTCTCTCAGTACAACAGTTCTTGCTTCTCATCTCAAAAATCACCACCCACAACTTTACAAACAGCGTGAATTTTGTTCAAGAAGAAAAGCAAAAAACCGAAAAGAAGGGACAAAGTGAATAAACCCATTAAAAAGGGCTTTTGCAAATGCATTTTGTGGTTCAAGTCAACAAATTACTGATGATGAAGAAAAGGAAGAGCCAATTTCATCAAAATCACCTATTTTAATTGGGCTAAATGCAAAAAGTATGATCTGATTTTTCTATCCGTTATTACATTTTGATTAAGGCCAGTGGAGCACGGACGGAGATGCAACAATTGGCGCAAATCGCGCACTAATGGAAATGCTGGCCACTCAATTACTGCCATTTAATCTCGTTGACGGTGTTGGATTTCGACAATTCGTTGGAAAATTACAGCCAAAATACAAAATTCCTAGGCGCAATCATTTCGCTCAATATGAATTGCCAAATTGTTTTAAAGCGATGAAAGTAATAATCAAATTTGCGCTTTCATAATTCTAAAATTTAGAAAATAGTCACTGATGAACTTCTGCCAGTTAACAAAATCGCTTTGACTGCTGATGGGTGGACTTCAAAGGATAATCGCCATTCCTTGATTTCCGTTACTGGGCATTTTTTGGACCAAAAATTCAAGCCAAAATTTTTTGTATTGAGCACAAAACCAATAAGAGGTAATTACTAAATCTGGAGTCGAAAAAACTAAATTTTTAGGACGACACACAGCTGAAGCAATTGTGTCATTTATTAGAGAAGCATTAAATGATTTTCAAATTCAAGAGGAGAAAATTTCGGCCTTGACGCGAGATACAGAAAATACGATGAAAAAGGTTGGAAAGGACTTGGGTTTTGTGTCGGTGGATTGTGCAGCGCACGTTTTGCAATTGGTCTGACAAAATAATATAATTAAATATTAAAAACAAAAATTTTAGTGCATTAAAGAGGGACTGAGGTCAATTGAAGAGGAAGAACGTTTAAAAAATCTTTTGGAAAATGTCAAAAGATTTGTAAGAAAAGTGCGAAAGTTAAGAGTGTTGACGGAACAACTCGCTGAACTCCAACAAAAGGAGGAAGTACCACCAACAGTTTTGATTAAAAATGTCGAGGTGCTTTTCTTCTATATTTCACTATTCTCATAAAGGCAATTAATTTCAGGTGCGCTGGAATAGTTCATACAAAATGATTGAACGTTTTATCAGAAACAGATCTGCGGTGAATTTGCTGTCAATTGAACATTACCAGCTTCCAAAATTTAACGCTGATGATTGGTTGCTTTTGTCATCAATTAAAAGCGTACTTTCACCAATTTACGAGGCCACTGTTCTTTTACAAGATAGAAATTCTTCTTGTTCAACTATAATTCCGCTTTTTAAAGTCAGCATTAATTTTTTCCCCAATTTATTTTAAAATTTAGGCAATTTCATTCGGTTTACGTGAGGACAAGGACAATCGTTTTTCAAATATTAAGAAAACAATTGCGAATGCCATCGAATTGCGGCTTAAACAAGCCGAAGAACAAAAAAACTTAGTTCTTGCGACTATTTTGGACCCACGTTTTAAGACCATTTACCTTGACAGCAGTCGGCTAAATCAGTACAAAGACTGGTTGATAAGTGAAGTTGAGAGTTACCACGCAAAGACAGATGTGATTTTATTTTTTCTATTTCTGTAAACTATTTTTTTAGGAAATTGATTTACAAAATGACGTAAGAGACTGCAGTGGTTCAAGTTCGGGGGACATTTTTTCTCGCTTTGAAAAGGACGCAGAATTTGATCAACTAATTAATAATGTAAAAAACTTTATTTACTGCTCAAATGATTAATTTAAGGCAACATCCCCCAGTCCATCTGCATTGGAGACAAGACAAAAAGCCGAAGTTGAAGTGAATGAATATTTACGAGATCAAAAAATCAAATCCAGGGCCGATCCATCATTATACTGGGAAATTAATTCACAAAAATGGCCAATGATTGGTGCCGTTGTACGGAAATTTCTTTCTCCGCCTGCAACAAGTTCAGAAAGTGAGAGGCTTTTCTCAACGGCCGGTCTAATTTCAGATGACTTGCGAAAGAGTTTATTACCGGAAAATCTTGCAAAACTTTTGTTTCTTCATCACAATTTGCTTTTAACCGGTTTCTCAATTGAGTGATATTTGAACGATTTTTTTTAATGAAAATAAAAAATTTTTAAAATTACGGATTACGGATTGCGGATTACGGGAAATTACGGGGTTTTTGGGCCCCCGTAATTACGGATTACGGATTTCCGTAACTGAGAAAATCGCCGTAATTACGGATTACGGATTTCCGTAATTGCAAATCCAGTTGCGTGCAGCCCTGCGTGGCACTCTAATCTTTTTCTTCCAAAATTTAACTTCGAATTTTTTATTTTATTATTAATTCAAATATTCTTAGTTTGAAGATGCTTTATTTTCTGAATTTGTCAAAGGACAGGCGACAAATCTTGACAAATTTTCAAAGTTCTTCAGAGATTATGCGGAATTAAACAAATATTCGACAAATTATAAGTCCAATCTTTGCGCTGTTTATTTGATGAGCGTAGAGAAATGGCGTTGCAAGAAAATTTGTCAAATTAACAACAATAATTGTCAAAAATATCGCAAACATTTTTATATTTTTTACGAATATTTGTTCCAACTTTATGTTGAAGGTTTATGTTTTAATAATTGTCATTTAATTATTGTTTAATTTAATTTTAATTAATTAAGCTAAAAGTCACAATTTGTCGAGGCAATTACCGTTCTTCAAGCCAGAATTTAGAAGTCACAACCACCTTGGCTTAATTGATGTTGTTAATAATTTATATTATGTTGCGAAATTTAGTTGCAAAGAAAAATTTGGGATAACTGCCAGAGATTATCCATTAAAACTGCTAAATGAGGAGGAATTTAATAATGAAATTAACGAGAATGAAAATGGAAAAAAGAGAAAACAAATTTTAAATGAACCAACGGAAATTGAAAAAATTCGAATGGAATTTGGGCAAAAATTAGAAAAAATGTGTTAGAGAATTGTCAAATTATGGAAACACTTGGAAATTGGAGAAAGAATATAAAAATACGAAAGTTGGAAAAATTTGGATCTTTACGAAATTTTTGTACAAGATTTTCTAAAAATGATAAATGTTCAATTAAAAAACAACAATTTTTTTGTTAAAAAAGCAAAGTCCATAAAACAAAATTTAATTTAATGAATAATTAATGAATAAATTCTCAGAAAGTTGGTATTAAAACTTTCAATGAAATATTTTCATTAGCCATTACATCCAATAGGTGGTCAAGTTATAGCTCTCTCTCTTTCTTTTTAACTGTGAACGTGTTTATTCGACATTAGCCTACATAAATTCAAAAAATTTAATTATGTTTCAAAAATGTTATGGTCAGAAGAGAATGCTTAACTCAGAAAAACACACAAAAAAATGCATTACGTTTATTTACCCAATTTTTGAAAAATTTTATTTTCTTTTGGCAGTTTAATCCAAAAATAATGATACACCATTCAATCCGCAAAAGTCGTCTAACCAATAATTTATACATCAATGGCACATTACATTTTGTTGTATGTATAATGGGCGAAAGTATGAATGCTTGCTTATTCATCTGATTATTGAGTTCATTCGATAGCCTTAAGTGTCCTCTATTAACCTGCATAATTTCGAAAAATTTCGTAAAATTTCAAAAAAGTTATGGTCAGACGAATGCTTAACTCAGAAAAAACACATAGAAAAAATATATTTGGTTTACATAATATTTGAAAAATTTTAGCTTATTTTCTTTTGGCAGTTTAATCCAAAAATAATAATGGTACGCAAAAGTCGGCTAACCAATAATTTATACATCAAATCCAATCACATTTTGTTGTATAATGGGCGAAAGAATGCTTGCTTATTGATCTGCTATTGATGGAACTCTTTGGTGAAAACGAAATAAATCCGCAGATATTTATTATTTATGCTAATTTGAAGTAAATTAAGCAAAAAATAAATAATAACGAAAAATAAAAATTATAAAATTCGAAGGAATAAAATCAATTAATTATAATTAATTTGATAATTTAAAAGATAATAATTTCAAATTTATTCTATTAGCAGAATTAAAATTATTAAATTTTAATCACTTTACTGCTAAAAACTGCCAAAATAGTTAGTTTTTAGGTTCTAAAAAACTCCAAAATAGGTGCTAAAAATGGGAAAAGAGGTGCCAAATAGTTTCAAATTTAGAGGGATGTAAATCGTAAAATTTTATCCAAAAAGTAACAAAATTAAGCTAAATTAATATATTAATTAGAAAATAATTTTATTTGAATTCTTATGAAAATGTGAAATCGTTGTCAAAAAATGCGACCAATAATGAAATTGATCTTCAGTAGGATTAAAAATAAATAAACAATTATTTGGTAAATTTAAAAAAGAAAGGCAACCATATTTTATTTTTCGAATTTTACCAGCATAAAATTTTTTTTTATTAAAAAACCAAAAATAATGAAGCGAACAAAAAAAAAATTAAAAATTTATTCCGAGGCGCAAAAATTAAATTCTGTGAAATTTTGATGAAATCAATTGCTTACCAATATTTAATTATTTATTTATCAAATATTTATTTGTTTCTATTAAAGATCAGTCTCACCGATTGGTCGTATTTTTTGCCAACGCTTTCTCCACTTTCATTAGAATTTTTTATTTTTCAAACATACAGAGTTTGAAATCCTTATTTTTTTTAAATTGGATCAAAATTGCAAAATTAATTTTAATCGATTCTTAAACAATAAACCAACCCAACATCAGCAGAGGTGTCACGATTTTCATCGGATCTGCTATAGAAACAGTAAAAATAACTCTTCAACAAAAAAAATTTGAAAATATGCCTTTTTCTGCCATATTTCAAATAACAACAACACAAAAAAAACATAATTATGGATTTATAAATACTAAAAATTTTAATTCTTTACAAAAATTTTCTCCATAATTTATAAAAAAAAATTCCCAAAGTGCCTTTTGTTTCATCGAAAGAGAAAAAAATTAAGGGAAAAAAACGATTTCCTATGAGACAAATTGAAAAGCTAACAAAAACAAAATTTATTTAAGAAAATGCCATTGATGCTGCATATAGTAGTGCCAATTCTTCCGCTGACTCCGTTTTGAGGGCCCCACAAATTTTTGCTATTCCAAGGAAAACAACATCGTCATTTCATAAAAATGGTAATCTTGAGGGTTGTAATTTGCTTTATTTAGCCCATTGATTTCCGGCCACAAAAGAAGAGAGAGAGAGGAAAGGAGAAGATAGAATAAAAAAAGGATAAAACTACGAGAGAGAGAGAGGAGAGAAGAGAGGAAACGATAAAATAAAAGAGAAGAGAAGAGAGAAAAGATAGAGAGAGATTGAAGAGAGGAGAGATTAGAGGAGAGAGAGTGAGGAGGGAGAGAGAAAAGGTGAGGAGAGGAGAGATGTGAGGAAACGACAGAGAGAGAGAGAGAGAGAGTGAGGAGAGAATAGAGGAATGGTTAAAGTGAGAGAGCGGAGAGGAGAGAATAAAAGAATGGTTAAAGTGAGAGAGCAAGAGAGAGAAAGAGAGGTGAGAGACAGAGAAACGAGAGGAAAGAAGAGAGAGTGAGGAGAGGCGAGAGTGAGGAATTAAAAGAAATGTAAAGTGAGAGAGCAATAGAGAGAGAGAGAGAGAGAGAGAAGGTAGGGAGAGAGACTGAGGAGAAAAGTGAGGAAAGAAGGGAGAGAGAAGAGGAGAGAAGAAAGTAAAGGAGAGCGAGAGATAGAGGAAAGGAGAGAATAGAAGAAAGGATAAAGAGCAAGAGAGTTAATGTGAAGAGGACAGGATAAAGAGAGAGAGAGAAAGAGGAAGAAGAGATAAGAGAGAGGAAAGGAGAGAGTGAATAGAGAAAAAAGAGGAGGAAATAAAAGAGAGAGAGAGAGAGAGGAGATAGAGAGAATACAAATTATTTTCTTTAACTTTTTAAAAATCATTTGAGAATAAAAATTGCGCCCAACCGCTCGTTTAAATTAAATAAAAAGAAAAGCATGAAAAGAATTATTATAAACAAAAAGATGAGTTTAAAAGAATGCCAAAAAACGGAAAAGAGAAGCTAATTGCGAAAGAGTTGGGCATTACCAAATATACATTTTACAAATGGAAAAAGGAATTTGCCATTAAAATTGGCAAAAGTAAATTTAATTTGAATTTTTAATTTTATTTATTTTATTATTATAGGTGGAATTCGATTTTCCAATGAAGAAAAGATGAACAAAATGAATATTTATTCTAAAATGAAGAATGAAAAACCGTCTTTAAGTTACAAATAAATTGCTCAATTTTTGAGAGTCTCATTAGCCAACAGATGGAAAAAAGAATAAATTCGTAAATTTTCTTAATTTTTCAAATTCGTCTCAAATCTGTGATTTAATGATGTTGTTCTTTCTGTTGTTGTCATTTTTTATTATTTTTTTTTCAACCATTATTTTTAAATGCCCAATTATTTGGCTGAGGTTTCAGTTAAGCGTATTTTTGAAATTCCAAAATCATTAAGATTATTTCTCAATTCTGATTCGATGGCTTTGTGAATTATTTTTGGTTAGCGCAATGTCTTTCATATTTCGAAATGCCATTCAAAATATTTTTAAATTTTTGTAATTTTTACATAGTGATGGTAGTAGAGTTGATCAATATGAAATTCTGTTTAATATAGTAAAAATTTTTAAAAAAATGAGTAAAAATTAATTATTCTTTAATAAGTATTTTTCGTTTTTATTGCATTTTTGTTTCTAATTTTGGGCAAAATGCCAAAAAAGGCTTATTTTTGTATAAAACCATTTGAAACAATAGAACAAATTGCTCAAAATTTGCTATAAAATTTTTTTTTGATAAATATTTTATTTGTATATAATTTGTCATTTTGTATTCATATTCCTTACAAATTTTGGCATTTTCATCATAAAAATGGATTATATATACCTATATTATTTAATAAAAAAAATTTTGGCATCACTGATTTTTCGATGAAAATATGTAATCATTATAATTGTGAAATCATGAAATTTTTTTGTATTTTAAATAATTATTTCCGTGAATGACGAAATAAAAGCGAAAGGCATGGACAAATATATCAATGAAAATTCAGGTCCACGGAAAAACCAAGGTGCCGAAAATGCGTGCTGTCGCGTTTTATAAATCCGCCACTTAACAATTCGCGTTTTATAAATCCGCCAGTTGCATTTTATAAATTCGCCAATGTAGTAATTATTTTTTACTTATTTTTAAATTATTTTTCTTTAAACCCTCGTTTTCTTGACTACTAAAGGTGTTTTCAGTGCTTTGACTTTTTGCACTTTTTTTGTTTATGATATCAGCGAGAACTTGTCCGTTCGTAATTTCTTTTTCTCTAAAATAACGATCTAGATTGCTTAAATGACAATTTACATCTTTGATTTTTTGGTCCTTTCGAGTTGAAATTCCTTTATCATCTAATTGTAATATAACAGATAAGACAGACGGTTTAAATATGTTTCTGTCGTTTGTGAAAAATCATTTTCGGAAATTTCACCCTTATCGACCATTTCCTTAAATGATTTTTTAAATTTTATTAATATCATTTAGAACAAAATTGTTAATATTTTATTATCAATCTCTTCATAGGTTTTATCCCTTGGTCTGGGATTTTTGAGCCAGCTAAGAGATTAACAATTCTTTCATCATTCTCAGCAAGAATTTTATTCCAGAAATTTCGTCAATTTCAATATCCTCAGCAACATCGTGTTCTCTAGCCCTATCAGACCCCTTAACAAAAAGGTGGTTAACGATTTCGTCAGTAAACGATTTCGTTAGTGAACAATTTCGTCAGTGAATTTCGTCAGTGAACGAATTCGTCAGTGAATGATTTCGTCAGTGATGTGTTTTTGAATAATATTACATACAGTATTTTAATTACAGTATTTTTAATAAAGGAACAATAAATTTTTTTATATTTTTTACTATGTATAAAAACTAACTTACGAACTTATGAATACATTACTTAAAAGGGCATGAAATAATAATTTTGGAGTATGTAACCACTTTTTCTGTTTTTGTTTTTGTGCACATCTTCGATCCTTATCTCGACCAATTTCCATGCCTTCTCAAATACCGAGTTTGCATATTTGCATTAGCTCTTATCTTTTTTGCTACATATTAACATAAATGAACATGAGAGTCATTCATTCGTTGCAATCTCACCAAAAATGGCCCTGGTTCGATTCGACGAAGCCAAATCTAACCGAGGAAAAATCTGCTTTCTCGCCTTGGTTTCGAGTATTCCTTCGAAAACTTTTCCCGTCTTGAGGAAGGCTGGGAGTATTGGAAATGCCCACGGCGTCCGCCATACTGCCCGGGTCGCGCGTCTGTCCAAATTCCATGGCTTGTCGATGAAAATGGAAGTCGTTATAAGATGGGCCGCATAACTGCCGAACACAACCATGGCGCAATCTTTGGACAACTTGCTGTGAGCCAATTTGGCACTCTTATAGGAAGGGTTGCTAGAACTATTATTTTAGGAGATTTCAAAAATTAATTTGTATGTGTTGCCTTGAAAATTTATTTTAACCCTGGGTCCCCTGGTTTGGTCCTGATGTACCCTACATAATTTCGTTCTACTTTGTGAAGATAAGACAAGCAAACGAGCAAATTCGGGAAGAGGCCCAACGCGACTTTCCCACGACGAGTCGCAATATTGTGCGCAATGTTCGGGCGAATCTTTCGGTTGATGCTCATGTGAACGCACCAAGTCCAGTCAATATGCGCAATAACTACAATATAGCAAAACGGAGACACCAAGAAGAGGTCACGGAAAATTAAAATGATTGATAGGGAGGGAAATGCACCAAAATAAAGTGAAAAATAATATAGGTCGGAGATGTTGGCCTTGATGTTTTGCCTGTTGAAAACATCGTACTGCCTGATGCTCTTCTAAACCGCGTCATTTGCAATGAAATTTTTAACGGCCATCGAATGATTGTTTTCTGTTCTGCATCTGCTCTCGAAATTCTTCGACAATACAACACCGAATGTGCCATTGATGGTACATTCGAAGTAAATATACGGGGGATTTTGGGGTCACTGATCACGAATATGACATCCGTTTTTCTTCAAAATGGGGGGCAGACAAAGTTTTACCCAAAATTGTTAGGCAAAGAATCCTTGGTACTATTTTAAATTGGCCCGCTTAAGTCATGCCCGCGTGGATTTGCACAGTTATACACAATGAGCGCTATCATCGACCATTGCTCAGTTCCATGCGTATATGGTTTACTCCCGAATAAGGAAGGGGCAACATACGTGCGTTTTTTTGAAGCAATCAGAGACAGTGTTGGAAACAATTGGGCACCGCAACGTCTAATGAGTGACTTCGAATCAGCAGCCATCAATTCTACGCGAATTGTTTTTGCCAACTCAACCCAAAGTGGCTGCCTTTTTCATTTTGGCCAAGCAATTTATTGCCGAATTCAACGACTTCCAAATCTTCACACTCAATACCTCCAAAATGTTGAGCTTCAACGAAACATCCGATCACTTCAAGCTTTGGCATTTGTACCTGTCGACCTTGTTTATAACTACTTTTGCATCTTGGTGTCGACGCTCCATCCAACTGCTGAGCTACAGGGTTGGGTTCTTTGCAAAATTCTAAAAACATCGCCCTCCCCCAATTTTTCATTGATTTTTACCGCTTAGAATTGATTCTTTACTTCCTCATGACATGGATTGGACCACGTCATGTCATTGAGAATGAAGAGCCGCTTGTTGACCAAGACAACGGAAATATGGGCGCGGCTGCGGACGGCTGGATCCGCGACAGAATTGAAGCAATGAACTTGGCACAGCGAGATGCACTTTTTCCCATTCAATTGTGGAATATGACTGAGCGTTTGGCACTTGGGTTTTCACGCATCAACAACAGCGTCGAGGGATGGCATGGAATTTGGAATACTCTTTTAAAAGGAAATCAACGTTTGAGCAATTTAGTGCGCAAAATGATCGAGGAAGACGAAATGTGGTCTCAGCGAATTGTGGACTTTCAAGTCGCACCAGCTGATGGAATAAGGGGGGCGCATGCAGCAAGAAAATGGAAATATGTTAGGCAGGACAACAATTTGAATGCACTCCTTCAGGATATCGAGAATCGTGGTGACCCACTTGATTACCTTCGTGCTTGTGCCTACCACCTGCACTTTTAAATTTGATTTTAAGTATAGCGTTTTTTTAAAAACATTAATTCACTGACGAAATCGTTCGCTGACGAATTTGTTTGCTAATCAAAAAAAAATGGACACAATGATTAATATAAAAATAAAAGGTTAAAAAAACACATCACTGACGAAAATAATTGCTGACGAATTCGATCACTGACGAAAAAAAAGGAAAACAGCAAAATAAATGAAAATAGTTCACTGACGAAATCATTCACTGACGAATTCGTTCACTGACGAAATTCACTGACGAAATCGTTCACTGACGCAATCGTTTACTGACGGTAACATACAGCACCAACAAAAAAATCATGGTTTTAAAAAAGAGATAAATACTTCTCGCCACAAGAATAAATTGGAAATTATTATTTTTTAAATTACCAAATTAATTCAAATAAAAAAATGTTTTTTTTATTCCTTAGACTTTTATAATTTTTATTTTTCGTTATTTTTTTTGTTTAATTTACTTCAAATTTGCATAAATAAAAAATATCTGCGGATTTTTCGCGTTTTCACCAAAGAATTCCATCATTAGCAGATATTCTGTCTCACATTAAACAACAAAATAAATTATTGGTTAGCCGATTTTTGTGGATCAACTTTTGAGTACAATTATTTCTGGATTAAACTGCCAAAAAAATAAAATAAAAAATTTTCCAAGAATTAGGTGAACCAAATTCCGGGTCCAAGTTTTCCAACCGGGTCCGGCTCTGGATACCGGATCAACTGGGTCCTGAAAAATCCAAAAAATATATTTACTTTTTTTTCAAATCAATTTTTCCATGATAATAAAAGCTTATATTTTAAAAATCCTATAAAAAATAGTTTCATAAAAAATTATATATATATTTTTACAAATAAACACTCTTTATTATTTGTCTAATTTTTTTTTACTATTTTAAAGAAAAAAAAAACTGGTGACAGGAGGGTTTACAGAGTTTGTAGCAAAAATTTCGAATTTTCAAAGAATATGGGCTTAAATTCTCCAAAATTTCTTTGGCCTCTTGTAAAAAAATATAAGAATTTTCTTTTGTAAACTTTATTTAAAAGAAGAAAATTATTCTTAATTTTTTTGTGGAGGTCACTATAAGTAGGGTTGTAAATTATATGCTTTTGCATATTTTTTCTGCGCATATGCTATGAAGAAAGGGGCTCAAAAATAGCATTTCTGCATTAAAATTTTTTGATTTGGTGAAGGTTTTTAGTGCATATAAATCCATATTTTGGGGTTTTTTGAGAATAAGTGCATATTTGACCATTTTTTGCATTTTTAGAGCATATTTTGGTCATTTTTGGAAATTTTCATAAGAAAAATGTGATAAAAGCGAAAAATACACCCCTAAGGATCATTTGGCATTTTTTAGTGCATATAACTTATAACCCTATTAATGATATAATGGCAGTTTTCAACAAAAATGTTAAAAAACAAAACGCCATGAGAAAGAATTGAAACCAAGAAAAGAAAGAAATTAATCCAAAAGAACAAGCACTAGGGCCAAAGGAATGATAATTGGCTCATTTTACAATAAATATCTTATATAATAAAGTTGAGTGTTTGTCAGTTCCAGTTTTTGAATTTGTATGGCGTTTTGTTTTTATTTTGCGTTAAAAATGCATTTGAAAAATATAAATGTTTTTGTTTTGTTTTGCGTTAAAAAAGCATTTGAAAAATGAAAATGTTTGGTTTTGATCAATTTGTTTTGCAATAAACATTCTTAAAATTGTACCTATTTATTTGCTTTTTTATGTATGTTCATAGTTTATAAGTTATTTGTTATATAAATTTTTTTTTGTAAACGAAAAAATTTATCAGTATATTGTTTGAGTTTGATTTAGTGGTTGTTGTTTGTTTGTTTGTTTGTTTATTTTGTTTTTGTGTTCTTTACGTGAGATAATTATGCTTATGCTTAATGTTATTTGAACTTTTAATGAAATAGAATATCTTTGGTTTGTTCTGTGACTTTCGTGTGAGACACTAATGTGTGTCATGTTGTGCCATAAGGAAATGCCCCAAGAAATAAGAAAAGACGAGGAAAATATAAGAAATGTTGTGCCATAAAAAATGCCAATAAACAAGAAGAGATGATGAATATGCCAAGAATGTTGTGCCATAGGGAAATGCCACAAGAAACAAGAAGAGATGATGAAAATGCCAAGAATGTTGTGCCATAAGGAAATGCCACAAGAAATAAGAAAAGACGAGGAAAAGATAAGAAATGTTGTGCCATAAAAAATGCCAATAAACAAGAAGAGATGATGAATATGCCAAGAATGTTGTGCCATAGGGAAATGCCACAAGAAATAAGAAAAGACGAGGAAAAGATAAGATGTTGTGTCATAAAAAATGCCAATAAACAAGAAAAGACGAGGAAAATGCCAAGAATGTTGTGCAATAGGGAAATGCCACAAGAAACAAGAAAAGACGACGAAAATGCTAAGAATGTTGTGCCATAAAAAATGCCAATAAACAAGAAGAGATGATGAAAATGCCAAGAATGTTGTGTCATAAGAAAATGCCACAAGAAAATGAAGAGACAATGAACATGTTAATGTTGTGCCTTAAAAAAATGCCAATAAACAAGAAGAGCTGATGAAAATGCCAAGAATGTTGTGCCATAGGGAAATGCCACAAGAAATAAGAAAAGACGAGGAAAAGATAAGAAATGTTGTGCCATAAAAAAATGCCAATAAACAAGAAAAGACGAGGAAAATGCCAAGAATGTTGTGCAATAGGGAAATGCCACAAGAAAAGACGACGAAAATGCTAAGAATGTTGTGCCATAAGGAAATGTCAACAAACAAGAAGAGATGATGTGATAAGAAATGTTGTGCCATAAAAAATGCCAATAAACAAGAAAAGATGATGAAAATGCCAAGAATGTTGTGCCATAAGAAAATGCCACAAGAAAATAGAAGAGACAATGAACATGTTAATGTTGTGTGGCTTAAAAAAATGCCAATAAACAAGAAGAGCTGATGAAAATGCCAAGAATGTTGTGCCATAGGGAAATGCCACAAGAAATAAGAAAAGACGAGGTAAGAAATGTTGTGCCATAAAAAAATGCCAATAAACAAGAAAAGACGAGGAAAATGCCAAGAATGTTGTGCAATAGGGAAATGCCACAAGAAATAAGAAAAGACGAGGAAAATATAAGAAATGTTGTGCCATAAGGAGATGCCAAAAAACAAGAAGAGATGCAAGAATGTTGTGCCATAAGGAAATGCCACAAGAAACAAGAAGAGATGATGAAAATGCCAAGAATTTTGTGCCATAAGGAAATGCCACAAGAAATAAGAAAAGACGAGGAAAAGATAAGAAATGTTGTGCCATAAAAAATGCCAATAAACAAGAAGAGATGATGAATATGCCAAGAATGTTGTGCCATAGGGAAATGCCACAAGAAATAAGAAAAGACGAGGAAAAGATAAGAAATGTTGTGCCATAAAAAAATGCCAATAAACAAGAAAAGACGAGGAAAATGCCAAGAATGTTGTGCAATAGGGAAATGCCACAAGAAAAGACGACTAAAATGCTAAGAATGTTGTGCCATAAGGAAATGTCAACAAACAAGAAGAGATGATGTGATGAGAAATGTTGTGCCATAAAAAATGCCAATAAACAAGAAGAGATGATGAAAATGCCAAGAATGTTGTGCCATAAGAAAATGCCACAAGAAAATAGAAGAGACAATGAACATGTTAATGTTGTGCCTTAAAAAAATGTCAATTAACAAGAAGAGATGATGAAAATGCCAAGAATGTTGTGCCATAAGAAAATGCCACAAGAAAATAGTTGAGACAATGAACATGTTAATGTTGTGCCTTAAAAAAATGCCAATAAACAAGAAGAGATGATGAAAATGCCAAGAATGTTCTGCCATAAAGAAATGCCAATAGAAGGGTACGAGGCCGCGAAGCGGCCGAGCCATAGTCAATTTTATCATTCATAATTCTACATTACAACCTTACTGCCTAGCGGTTGCGATGCGCCGAAGGCGCATTCAACCGCTAGTTAAATTAAATTTTTAAGAATTTTTCTTAAGATTCGTTTCAATTTTTTAGCACTAATTTAAACAATTTACAAAGTCGAACAGACACAATCACCAATTATGTATAAGATGTAATGGATAATGAGAATATTTCATTGAAAATTTTAACATCAACGTTCTGACAATATATTCGTGACCAGAAAATGCGTCAGTGATACAAATAATTTAAAATAAAGCTCTGTAAAATTAAGTATTGTAGTCTAAAAGTTCAATTCTATAAGAACATCAACCCCGGAGCCAAATTCGAACAAAAAGTCGAAAGTCCAAATTTTCGAAAATTTCCTTTTTTGATTAAAAATCGGTTAAATATAGGGAAACAAACTAAAATCCATCAATCCTTCAATAAGAGATCATTTACGCCATTTTTGAACCGAAAATGCTAAATTCAAAAATTTGGACTTTCCACTAATTGTTCAAATTCCGGGTCCGGGGTTCGGAATTGGCCGAAATGTATACCGGATTTGTGATCAGTGATCCTGAAAACATAAGGAACTTCTTTTGATGACATCAAAACTTTCACTGACCCATTTTCCGGGAGCCAATATATTCATTAAATTGAGTTTGTTTTTGGACAAACAGAATTATTGTTTTTGTTCTAAAACTTTTCTTACATTTATCCTTTTCAGAAAATCTTGTACCAAAAAATGCGTAAAAATCCAAATATTTTCCAATTTTCTGTATTTTTCACTATTTCCATAATTTGACAATTCTCTAACACATTTTTTCTAATTTTTGCCCAAATTCCATTCGAATTTTTTCAATTTCTGTCGCTTCATTTAAAATTTGTTTTCTCTTTTTCCCACTTTCATTCTCGTTAATTTCATTATTAAATTCCTCCTCATTTAGCAGTTTTAATCGATAATCTCTGGCAGTTATCCCAAATTTTTCTTTGCAACTAAATTTCGCAACATAATATAAATTATTGACAACATCAATTAAATTTTCAGTTTTGCTGTCTGTTGAGCCTACGGAAAATATTGGCTTTACCGGTGGCAATTGTCTCGACAAATCGCGACTTTTAGCTTAATTAAATTAAATTAAACAATTTTAAAATGACAAAAATATCATAACAAACCTTCAGCATAAAGTCGGAACAAATATTCGTAAAAAATATTAAAATGTTTGCGATATTTTTGACAATTATTGTTCTTAATTTGACATATTTTTTTGCAATGGAATTTCTCTACGCTCATCAAATAAATAGCGCAAAGATTGGACTTATATTTTGTCGAATACTCTTTTAAATCCGAACAATCTTTGAAATGCTTATTAAATTTGTCAAGATTTGTCGCCTGTCCTTTGACAAATTCAGAAAATAAAGCATCTTCAAACTAAGAATATATGTATGAATTAATAAAAAAATTGTGCAATTAAATTAGTCGCAATTATTAATTTTTTGAGTTTTTTTTGACTTACATTACTTTATTGAAGATTTCTAAAAAAAGAAGCCCAGCCCGTGTTTACAATAGGAATATTTCGAAAAAGGTTGAAAATTGTCTGACAATAAAATTTGGACTAACTAATTCTGTTAAAAAACTAACCAAAATTTAGAAAAAAAAGTAACCCCGGCGCCTAGCGTCATCGCCAGATAAAAAAAATCTTATATTTCTTAAAAATTAGATCAAAATCGCAAAATTGGATAATTTTATGACAAAATATATTTACTAACCAACATTTCAAAAAAAAAATTTTTCCCGGCGGCGCATATTAGTTCCGCCGGCTTACTCCCCTTTTGATCCCAAAAATTCTGCATCGATTAATGCTATCGTCCAATTTGGTTGGAAACAAATTAAAAAAAAACATTTTTAAAATCTCTTTTATAATTTATAAAAGAAAATTTTGGTAAAATTCAGGCTCTTATTCAGTTTAGGCCCCACAATGGGAGGTTAAAAATTTACTATTTAATGATTTTGAAAATTTTCCATCGAAGCCCTAAATTAATTAATATAAAAGCAACAAAAAAGATCACCCATTTCGATGAATCATCGAATTTTGTATTCAAAGTCATCATTTCATTTATTTCATTGGCATTCAGTGTTTTATTTGTCCTTTTGCCAACATTTTTAAACATTTTCTCAAATTCTTCAAAATCTCTTCGGGTTATTATTTCTTCGGCACTTTCGGTTGTTTGGCATTCATTTGATGTGTCAATTGCCAATTGCAAAACCAATTCATTAATTGGCACTTTTGTTTCATTTTTATTTTTTAATTCATAATTCAATCTCTTCTCATTCAACAAAATTGGTTCAAACACAAAATTTTGATTCAGAGTGAACAATTTGTTTAATTTATATTCATTATTACTACTCCAATGTGATTTGAAATAAAATTGCGAAATTTTCACCAGACAATTCACCGCATAAATTATTCTCCCTTCAATTTCAATTTGTTCCTCTTTATCTTTAATTACGAATTTTGGCTTCACTGTTGGAATTCCGGCGTATTCTCTGTACAAATATTCGTACAAAATGTCCAAATATTTGCGATATTTTTGGCATTCTGTCCGTTCAAATTCTTCAAATTCTTCTGATATTTTGTCACATTGCCAATTGTTTTTCATATAATACACAATGCCAAAGTGTGCCTCATATTTTTGCTGTGTAAATTCACTGATTTGAATTTGCGGATGTCCTTTCATGAATGCAATTAGCAAAATGTCGTCCACCTAATTAAATGGATTAAAATAAGTAATTTTTCAAAATTTTAATTTACCGATGGATGCGCATTAGATATTCGAAATAAGAAATGCAGGGAATTAATTGTAAAAATATATATAAATGGAAAATAAAACATTTATTTTTCTTTGTCTAAATACATTAAAAATTCATAAATTTCAAAAAAAACAGTTTTAAAAATTGGATATTAAATTATTAATCAAAAAATTCAATTTTTTAAATGTTCATTATTTGTAAATTTTATAGAAAATTTTCTTTAGAAAAATAATTTATAATAATAATGAAGCAGTTTTATTTTAAAACCATTTGTTTCTGCAATAGTAATCAATTATGGATTTTAATATAAATGCATCGTCAGCATTAATTTAATACAAATTTATTTGGATGATAGTTCTTAGCATCTGTAAGAAAATTGGAGCTGCAAATATTCGGCAACATTTCAAATTGCCCAAATCATTTAGCATTGAAAATTTTAAACGGGAATCAATGACCGTATTTTTAATAAATGAAAGGAAAAGCTATTGCATCCAATAGTCATAATGTTTTGGTGAGAGCATCCGAATGCCGATTGTATGTGCCAGTGAGAAGCCCAGCAAAGTCATTCGTTCGGTTTCCAGTGCCGATTTATGACGTGCTTGGTCTCGAGTTTTCTTGGAAATTTTCGGTCTCGAACTTCGTTAGTGGTGTAGAGGGTAGTGCTGCGTTCACAGTTTTTTGGGTCACAGCTACGGGTCCGCTCGATGCAAGTCATTTTTTCCCCATTTGTTTTTGCATTTAATGCAAATTATTTGGTCGAGAACATTAATTCCCACCTAAAATGTTTTCAGCAAATTGGCTTAGATTACGATAAAAACCCCCTTTTTAATAGTTGCGCGCCGTGGCGTACGCTCACGGCTACGGTCACCATTGCAAGATTGAGGGGTTTTCTTGGTCAAAGCCCACTTCTAAAAGCTGCATCCAATAGTCACAATGTCGGTGAATTTGCATTTGTAATTGGAAATGAAAAATACATAATAATAAAATAATGAAAAGTGAAAAAGCAGAAATTGGGCAAAGCATTTTCTATACTTTCGAAAATTTCTAGTAAAAATTAATTACGACATGGTTTGATAATGAATTTTTTTCAATTCAAAATTATCCTGTTAATTTTTTAGTTAATTTTTAAATAATTTAATAAAATTTGCTTATTAGTTTGATAACGTCATAAATTTTCTAAGAATGCAAATAATTGAATAAATATTTCTAAATGCAATAAATCAATTCAAATCAAAGAATTTATATTATATAATATTTCCAACAGACAGAAGGAGAATGAAACGTTTTTATAATAAATCTATATTTTTGTAAAATAATTTTTTATGTTCTTTATTTGTAAAAAATTTATGACATTTATGCAAAAAAATGCTTCAAAAAATTTAGGAATTAAAAAAAATATTATTCTCATTATTTAAAAATTTGCTTAAATGTTCTGATCTCTTTACGACATTGATAACAAACACTCTTAGAGACAAAAAAAAATTCTTTCTTTTTAAATTACCCCAAAAAATAGGTTGAAATTCCGAATTCCTGAAATAATTTTAGGTTTCCTGAATCACCACAGGGCAAACAATAAAATTCTAATTTTCTATGCACCGTCTCCAACAATTTTTATTTAAAAGCATTTTTTTTTTAAATTAATCATTCCATTTTAAAGGCCAATGCTAAAAAACAAGGCTATTAAAACAAAGGCTATCATCGTTCATCTACTCTTTAATTTGTGATTCATCAAATGTTTATGCTCACATTTCTTTTTTAATTTTTAATTTCATTTGCTTAATTTATATTTTATTTTCAAAACAGCTTCATTTTAAATTAAAAAAAACTAAACTAGGACTGTTTAAATTCTTATAATTTCATGTTTTTGTGTTGTCGTCTATATTTTGTTAATTTTAATTTAATTGTAATTTTTATTTTTTAAAATTATAAATTTTAAAATTCGATTTAAACTTTTATCAAATCAATTTTATTTTAGAAAGAAATATATTATATTTTTAATTAAATATCTATGGATTTAAAAATTTAAACATAATTTAATGATGAAAAAAGTAAAAAACTGATGATGTTGGTGCATGAAATGCCCGTGATTTTTGTTGTTTTTCGTTATTTTTTTTGTTGCAAGGATTTGCATTTTGTGTTTGAACAAACATTTCGCCTGGACATTTATTTAGTTTTATTAGTACAATAATATTACACATATTAATGCATTTATGCTAATTTTTGTGGTGGACATCCGACCAAAAAGGCAATCACAACACAACAAAACAATTTGCACCAAAACTGTGATGGAGACAAAATACTGCGAAAATTTTCCATTTTCTCTCTCAACAAAAATGCGATTTTTCACTGATTTTTGCAGAAATTTTTTTAATTTAATAAAAACATAATTAATACGTTTTGTTAATTGAGTCGAAAAACAAAAAAGAAATTTTTAAGTATTTTTTTCGAAAATTAAGTTAAGTTGAAAAATAAATGTAAAAAAATCCGAACAATATTTTAGCAAATGCAAAAGAACTAGAAAAAACATCTTTAAATTCTAATAAAATAATTAATTTTAATTTGATAAAAAAAATATTCTAAAAATATTTTAAAGGAAAAATTTTTTTTCTAAATATATGCCTTATTTGCTTACCAATTCAAATGGTACTTTTTGCTGGTCTTTAAACTTTATTTCTTATGTATGTGAATAAATAATACCTTTTGGTCTTCACAATTCGAGGAACGGCAAAAAATGTTTTTTTTCCAACCAATAAACCAATTAATTAATTAATTAATTCCAGAAATTAATTAATCAATCCCCACCATTTAATGCGGCAGCCAGAATTAATTGCGTTTTGTGTTCACGCGGAAACATTGTGATGGTGACCTTCAAAAATTATGGTGCTGCAATTTTTCGCTTTAAAAACGCGCGTCACAGTCACTGATCAAATTGGGATGTGCGCGGCGCCGAATGATCACGCATTGTGATCAGTCAGTCAGTCAGTCATTTACGGCAATTGCATGCACGCCCACTGCGCGCTTTTTTGGGGGGCCTTTGATCAATGACAATCATTTTTGGCCCTCCGATCACTGCCTGCTGTTGTAAGAAAATTTTTCATCTAACATCATTGCTGTCGGTTTATCAGCATGTAGTGAATATCTCTCAGAAATTTTTGTCCGGTCACCACGACCAGCGATTAGGAGATATTTTTTTTTGTAGAGAATTTAATCTGATCATTCAATGATCAATTGAAGAGCAATTTTATTGCGATCCATCATTTACAAATGCTAAATTTAGTGGTTATTTTGAAGAATTTAGATGGATTCAATTCGCTTCTTTATAAATAACAAATAATTAGCTCCGACCAATAAGTCCAAAACATCGTTTCCTGTGTTCCTTGAAGTAACCAGTATTTAATAGCCAATCAAAGTCTGAATAAATTTTCTATCATGGAACAAACTTCCGTAGCGAAAAGCATTTAGAAACATATGCTATGACGAATTTCTTAGATCCGTAAGGTAAAGGTGGGGGGGGGGGGGGTAATTAAACGGACAATACAATAATGCTTGCATAAAATATGTTCTAGGCATCACGGGAGTAGCCAGGTCCCCCCGGTTTATAAGAATATTGATTATCCACGATGTTGATAATCATGACCATGACCCCCTTTTTTACCGGGTCAATAGAAAGTAGTTGATGGTCATTTACAGGGCCCTGATTTTATTTTTTTTGAAAAATCACGAAGTCTGAAAATGCTGAATTTTTTTTTCGTAGTCTCGGGCCAAGCAGGTTGAGTAGCTTCCTCTCTCCAATGAAAATTAAAAATTTAAATTGCTACCACCAAACAGCAACCCTCTCTCTCTCTGCCTTGAGTTTTTAATTTTGAACTGAAAATTTCCAAAATTTGAATTTTGGCGTAGAATCTATTTTTAAATAAACTCAAAGTATAAATTGTTCGACGGACTTTTCCTGAAAATAATGACGAAAAAATGAATGCTTATTTTTTCGAATTTCACTCTCTTCAAAATTATGAAAATCATCGGTCTTTAATGATACAAAAAAATAACTTCATTTGGTTGCTTGTCAACAAATTTAGGAATTTAATTTTTCATTTTCAAAACTTTTAGTGATTTTTTTTTAAATAGGCCCCAGTTTTTTTTAATGTTACAAAGATAGTACTTGGGTTTTTTTTTAAAAAAAAGCGATTCAACCACTCCCCCCCCCCTCCACCGCCCACTCAATTGTTTTGTTTGGCCCCCGAAATTGGCCCAATAATTAAAACAAATGTTTTTAAACAGAATGATGCCCTCTTACAATAAAAATAAATGACATTGTGTAACAAAATAAATTCTTTTCATATTTCTTTTATTTATGAATTAGTTTAATTAGTTTTCACTTTGATGGGTCACCGGGACCCGAAAATTTGTCTGTCAAAACAAATTAAATTAAACTTGTGACACAATGTGAAATTATCCAATTTTTCGCGTCAAATTATGAGAAATTATTGTTTGAAAAAATGCGACCCTTATTTTCAGCACTACCGTCTATCTATCGTACCGTACCACAATACCAATGTAAAAAAAAAAATTATGGGAACACTTAATTTATTAAATTCGAAATTCCAAATGTAGAAATTTAATAAAATTCGGTGCAACTCGAACTAACATTCTTTTTCGATCACATAGTCCCAAATTTTTGGAACCCGTCCATCTCAGTACCGTATAGCTTTACAACAATTTAAATTCCAATTTGTTGGAATAGGAATTCAAATTTTAATATGACCGTCTTACTACAGTAACTTTCTCTCTCAGTACCGTCATAATGAGTCATGACAGTAGTGATCAGTGAATGTTGAATCACAAAAATGCACTTTTGTGAAAACAAAATAATGACAATCCTAATGATATCATGCACGAAAAATGATCGGCAATTTTCAGGTTTTCATAGTTCCCAAAAATTTCTCTCCTCGCTCCGCGCTTCCCTTTGTCTGGGTCCACATTTTAATTGTGGTAATTTGTTAATTAGTTTTTTTTAAGTTTTCCTAATTGATCACCAAATTAATTATAATGAGTAAGTTGTGTCCCTTTGGTGGTTTTGTGGTATGACTTTTCTTTTGTTCTTTTGTGTGCGCATTGCGCAGCAGCCACATTTTGGCGATGCGGCGGCGTTCCCCCTTTGATCATAGAAAGTGATCAGGCTCTGTTCAACGCACCCCCCCCCTTTTTTTTGATCATTTGTGATCAGAGAACTTATCCCTAGCCTGATCACCAATTATTGTCATTTGATTTATTTGTTTTTGAGGAATACAAGCGATCACGATCACCACTCTCTCGATTTCTCCCGTCGCGCAAATTTATTTGTTTTTGAGTCCGATCACCGCTCACCCAGCAGCAGCTGTCCCTCCTTCACGCACGCACCGGTCAAAGAGTGTCTGCCCGTGACTGATCAGACAGAGTCATATAACAGTCAGACGGCAATGTCTGTTTCTCTGGCTATTCAGAGAAAGGTCAAGATTCTTTTGTAAAACTCGATCATAGTTTTTTTGGGTGCGACCTATTTGTTTTTGAGTTCGATCACCGCGCTCTGTTCCCATCTGCCCGCATCGATCAGAGAATAATTAATCTTTCCGTGACTGATCTTAATTTCGTCATTAGTTTTTTCCTTTTGCTCGCCATATTTTTTGGATTTGATTTATTTGTTTTTGAATTTGATTATCCCCAATTCCTATCCTCCTCCACGGAGTAATTAAAATATTTAACTGTAATTTCGTTTGATCACCAGATTTAGGGGATTTGATTTATTTGTTTTTGAGTTGAACCAACTCTGTCCCGTGCTTAAGTGTGATAATTTGTGATTCAGAGCCATTATCAGCCCCTCTTCTTTAATTAGGTACGCGAAAGGTGCGCGATTTAATATGATTTATTTTTTTATATTTGAAATGAGTCCGATCACCCTCATCCCGCGCAATTACAGAGCAATTGTCTGTCAGAGATCGCTCTAATAAACCATTTCGATCACATTTTTCAGTTTAATTTGTTTTTTCAATCACGCAAGTAATATTATGTCCTACTTCACCCATCATTTCGATGGTTTATCTTGATCAGATTTATCATGGGCACAAAAGTTATAAAATCTCTCTCGCTCTCTATCATCACTCTCTCTCTCTCTCGCTTTTTATATTCAATCTAAAATGGGTGATCAGAAGTCTTTGCCATTATGACCAAAATGATTAGAATATTCATTCATAAAATTAATAATATCTCTTTCATTTCTGTCAAATACTTTCATTCAATTTCTAACCAAAATATAATAATTGTTGTATTTCTCTGATCAGCGCAATAATTTGCTGTGGTAAAATTATCTTTCGTCGTGCAATGATCATACTTATCCTCCTTTTCTGCATCAGATCACAAATAAATTTTTGATTTATTATTTATTATTGGGTTCATTCACCACCCCCGCCCCACCCGCGCACCCACCAAAACAATTAATGAATTAATTCGCTTTGTGCTGGTTACACTCTCCCCCAATTTGTGGAAGAGCAGCAACCGCAGCAGCAGTAATAGGGAAGGTTCTTTTGCTGCGCATAGCAAATACGTCAATTCCGATCACATTACTGCACAGCATTAACTTTCTTCTTTCTTTCTTTCTCTCTCTCTCTCTCTCTCTCTCTCACCACCACCACTTATTAATGATAATTAGAAATAATAATTCACTAATTAGTGGCTAGGTGAGTCATCTACCGCCACATTTTTTCCTTTTTGCTCGGGGCGAAATTGCGTGGCAATCACTCCGCACTTTGATCACCAATTTTTCTTGTACACAAAATGATTTTTTCCTCAATAATGAATGTTCTGATCAAAATGTGAACAAAGTGAGAGCCATGAACACCCTGACACTCCGATCAAAAAAGTTTAATTATTACAATAACCGGGGGAGGGGAATCAGTTCGGCCGAATTTCGTCACAGTCATCGGAGGAGGTTGGGGTATCAGGCCGAGGACCAATTTTGTTAATTTGTAAAATCTGAGGCCCATTCTGAGCAAGAAATGCTAGAAAAAATTAATCGAAACGTTAATTTCTAGTACATTTTAGCAGAAACAAACAATCAAAATTTTAATACATTGAGATAAGAGAAATAGAGACTAAGGAGTTAGAAAATGATCAAAGTTGGAGATAGAGAGAAAAAAAAGTTATACGAAAGAGACTATAGTGATCAGCGACCTAATTAAAGACATATTGACAGAAAAAAAAAGAGAAATAGAGAGGGCGAAAGAGTAGAGGGAGAGAGGGGGAGCTGAGAAAACAAAGAAAGTAACACATTAACGAATGGACAAAGTTGGCAAAAATGGGTGCAGTATTCGTGATCAACGACCTTAAAACCCCTTAAAACTTATTTTCATTAATTTCTAAAACGATATAGATTGTCAGTTTGTGAAATTAGAGAAAGAAAAGAGAGAGAAAGAGAGAGAGAGAGAGAGCTAGGAAAAGTAGAGGAAAAGTACAGAGACAGACAATGAGGTAGAGATATTGCTGCGGGGATGAGAGTCACAAGGTTGCGCAGAGATGAGAATGGAATGTGCCAAACACAATAACTCACCGCAAGCTTCGACTTTCTCCGGCCTTTCTTCATACGTCACATTTTACGCCCCATTCATGGTTTATTGTTTTGTTGATCAGAGCAGTCGGCTGCTGCGGCAAACAGTGGTAAAACTGATTGCTGCGCTGATCAGCCACCGATCGGTGTCAATTAGTGTAGCGATCAATGTGTCCGGTGTCCCCCCCCCCCCGCATCACAACGGTCGCCGTGCGTCGCCGCATTCCCCCGCGGTGCGCAGTGCTGCGCGACCCCTTCCCACAGCGCGGCGCCGACGGCGGCAAGTCGCATGACAACGGCGGCGGACGCAGCGCAAGCATATGAAGCGGTGCAAGTATTCACGTGAATAACACATTGATTTGGTCCCTTACTCAGTCCATCGCTTCATCAAATGATCATTAACTAATTAATTAGCCAATTAGTAGTGACTATAATAGTTCTGTCTATTGTTTACTCGGTCCCTCGCTCTTTCTCCGTCTCGAAAATTCCGGGGAGAAACGTCATCCATTGACAATCGCCAAATTGCCCAACTCATAATTGTATCACTTCGTCAGCGCCAAAATTGAGAACATTTCGTACTCAAAACAACAAGGCACAATGTTTTCTGGTCATTAAGTTTTAGAGGAGTTGGATTTATTTTAATATAAATTTATTATAATTAAATTGGTGAAATAATTTAATTGCATTAAAACAAATCAAATCCAAATATTTTTTTATTTTATAAATTTGGGAAAATTTTGAAAAAATGACAAATAATTCTTCACATTAAATTTATAGTTTTGAAAAAAGTCGTTTTTAAATGAATATACTTACTTTTTCATGATTTGGTTAATTTTGGGCACTTTTTGATTATTTGTGTTAATAAAAAAAATTTTGGCAAAAAAATGAGTGAGACAAAAATACCGATGACCTAAGAATTTTTCATAATTTCCACCAACCTAATTTAGGTTGGCTGTTTTTTGCCAATATAAAACAACTCCAATTTTTTTTTTACTAAACACAAATCCCATATTATCATGGAGGTCATCGCAATTTATCTCCACCCAAAGTGCATGTACTTCACCATCATCTCATCACATATCCTAGCATTTGTCCTTCAAATTGGGCAAAATTCCTTCGCATCGCATCAGTCCCCCCCCCCCGACCCGTGCCCATTGATTGATGTTTATTTTGGATTTTGGATGGCATTCGTGGCGGATGATGATGATGGTGTCATATTTGGTGCATTCTGGTGCCGGTGTATCCCAAAAACGCGAGAGGGATGGGAGAGTTTTTGTTGGTGGTGGTCTCTCCTACCCCCAAAATGTTGTTCCCCACCACCACTACCGACGGTGGCGCCGATAATAAGGAGGGCATCGCCTCGGGGTGGGCCTCTCGTCTCCCTCCCCCTTCCCCCCCCCCCCCCTGCCCGACAAATCCCGCCGTTGGGTGGTCATTTGATCTGACCCCCAAAGAAATTTTGGGGATGCCTCCCGACGACGGGGCTGGAGGGTGCAATTGAAGGACAAACAGATAATGATGACTCTAATTTGGAGGACAACTGTACTAATAGATTTTATGAGTTATCAAATTTATCAGTTAGTCACTATTTCAAAATTTGTTGTTATTTTTTAGCACACAATTTTGGTGGGCGTAATGATATGCGATCAAATTTCATAATTACTTACATGTTAGGTGCTCTAATTATGCTCTAATTAACAACAAAAATAATTGGGGGAACTGTGCGGTGCATAATGAACCTACGCCTAAAATTTTTTTCGGAGAACGGGAAATGAAATACCCGAGGCCTAAAAAATCCAAAAGTGATATCACTAAAGTTGAGCGCCTTTAAACGAACTTCTATTATTTCTTCCATTTTACACTTATTTTTAATTCTCAAACTTTTTTGTGGCGAACCCCTGGCATTTAAATTTTCAAAATTTTTCACTGGTGCCTGTGAAAATATTTAAAAGCTAATATTTATTGAAAAAAATTTACAAAAAATATTTGCATAGTAAATTAAAATTAATTTTTATTTAAGAAAATGATCATGCTTAGCTTATTACTGATCACTTTTATTTTAAAGTGGGGCCCTACTCACTTTCCTCAATTTATCCTGCACATGATTCAGCAGATCCTTTTTTCTACTGCATATCCTAATAATAATATCTGATCACTATCAAAAATGGATGCTCCGCCATCATCCACATTAAATAATTTTGACGCTTTACCATCACATCATTATTTTTTAATTATCCTTCATGCGTATAAATTTGCACCACAAAACTTCACATAAATGTTTGAAACTGCGACCAGTATAATTATTTAAGCATTATGATAATGATGATGACGGAGCTGATCATTTTCAGATCGCAAATTCTCTCCCATAAATTTTTTAAACAAATTAAAACAATTTTCGCCCATTTTCTTTCCTCTTTCTTCTCGTCCCCGCCACTTAATTTGGATCATTTTTTGCAAAGAGTTTATAAAAAATTTTGCGATCAAAATTTTGCGGGCTGATGTGATGAATGATGATCACGAACAAAAATAAAAGAAAGAGTGATCGGCAGTCTTTAGTTTTTATAATAAATGTATTTATTACTAATTTGTTTCACCTTCATAACGTCATTTTGTCTTTTTCGTCAAACTCAAACTTTGATCACAAAAAAAGATGATCAGAGTGGTACATAGGCATATTAAACTGATCAGAGAGAAGCAGTGAATTAAATTTTATTATTTTGCTGATATTATTGTAGTGATCAAAGTGATCAGATTTCGGGAAATACATAGAAACAGAGATTGAATGGTGCCAGTTGAGAGAGAGAGAGAGAAAAAGGAGAGAGAGAGAGAGAAAAAGAGAGAGAGAGAAAGAGATGATACAGATGATTCACATAAAGAGAGTGCAACTGATCAGTGTTTTACTATTGTTTGCTGGATGAGTGATCAGCGTTTTGGAGGGTGGGTGACAGAGTGCGCACTGATCACTTTCCGATTAATGCTGCCTGCCGAAAATTTAGCACATCCATTTTTTTTTTGCTGGGAGGATGGTAGCAACTAACATATCAGACGACACATAACGCCAGTCGCTCTCTTTATCCCCCATCCGCTAATTAGATCAATCAATTTAAGAGCGCTAGAATGGTTGATAGGAATTCAGTTTGCTTCCTTCTGATCAAAATCCATATCCTGCCCGTTTTTTGGAGCGATCACTGGAGTGTATTTAATTAGTTTTAATTTACACAGTTTAAGCTAATCACCAATCTCAATGATCGGTCGAAGCATTCAACTGGCTGGCCTAACTGATCAGATGATTTTCTTGATCTGGTGGGTAGCATTGCCAACAAAAGCGCGTCTAATCATGTTTCAGGGTGTTAATGCACAGATGAGAGAGAGAGAGAGAGAGCGAGAGAAAGTGAGAAGCCGACGAAATAGCGTATTCGTCAGTGATAAAAAAGACCATTTACTTTAGCCCCCGGCGCCGGCTGAGTTGGCGGGGAATCTCCCCACCCACCCTCCCGCATCATCACCGCCAGCAAAAGCAGCAAAATCGTTTTGCTGTATGTGCAGTTCACCCCGACGGCAAAAAAAAGCAGCCCGCCTCCGACGCGCCCACACTTTATTAGCGCGTTAGTCAAACAAAAAATCTCATTAGCCCCCCTCATTAGCGGTCCCCCGACTGATCAGTCACCACACTTCCACACCACAACTCATCGTCATTTTTACTTGTTGGTGCTCTTATACACCTCTCAAAACATTGATGAGGCGACCGGCGCCACTTTAAAAAAAATTTTTTTTTTTTTTGGTTGGTAATACATATGTTGAAAAAACAATGTTTTAAATGCTATAAATTAATAAATAAAAATATAATGCTTCCCGCTTTTTGAATTTTCTACCAATTTCTCTAATTTTTTCTTTTTTTTAAATCTCTCTCTCTCTCTTTTGTCTCTCACCTTCTTTTTTTTCTTCCTTTTCTATCACATTCATTTCGTTTTTTATCTTCGTCTTATGCCTATGATAAAACACTTTACTCTCACCTTCATTCTCTCTCCCCCACCCATCTAAATGTCCCTAAATCACTTCCCCGCCCTCTCTCTCTCTCTCTTTCTCTCACTCTCTTTTTTCTTTCTTGTATATCTCATTCATTTTCTTTCTCTCTCTCTCTCTCCTCACCCCCTCTCTCTTATCCCTAAGTCACTTCCCCTCCCCTCTCTCTCTTTCTCTCACCCTCTTTTTTCTTCCTTCTCTCTCTCTCTCTCGTCTCTCTCCTTCTCTCTCTCTCTGCTAATCTCCACCTTTTCCACACACTTTCTGCCCTCTTCCCTTGGCTTTCTGCTTTTGGCGCCGAATGTTCAAAAGTTTTCTTTTTTTTGTTTGTTTTTCCCAATGCTTGTTGTTGTTTGGCCCGCTTTGCACACGGTAAATCTTTTTCATGCTTTTTCTTTCTCAAAATTTTTGTGGAAAATTCGAGTGGTGTCATGAATGGTAAAGCTAAGTTTGTAATAATCCATACGTGAGATTCTTGAGAAACAAACATTTTTTGTAAACTACTTAAATGGCGTACAAAATTTTTGTTTGTTTTTTGAACTCCCCAAAAAATGAATTTTTATATGATTACTCTTTGGCATACTGTAATAAAACAACAAAACAAAAAATGTTTATTTGGCATACTGTATTAAGTTAAACAGAATTATCGTCAATATTTAGAAAATTTACGAAAATTTTATTTTTGATTTCCTTTTTCGAATACTTAAGAAAATGTTAAATTATAAAAATTAAAACAATTTTCGAGGGCCAATGCATTCTTCAGATGAACAAAAACATTATTTACTATAATAATATTAATCCAAACAAAAATAAATCTGCAATTTGATCCATCTCCTTGCATTTTAATAGAAAAAAAACGATTTTTGTTTATTTTATGGCATTATGACTCCTCCTGCTTTTGGCTGGTTGAATTTCACAATGTGTAGCAGCAGAAAATAGACCCAGAAAATTTGCTCAAAATCGTCAAATTATTTACTATTATTATTATTATTATTATTTTCCCATTTCCGGGGAATCCCCGCAAAATTTGGGCCAATTTGTCCTCCATCCCAAATTGAACCCCGGGGGGCTGTTCTTCTCCCGGTGCCGGGCCCAAATTGACCAAACATCACCGCTTAATTGGGACTGATTTGGATGGCTTCACACAATACCAAAATTTTTTTAGATGCCCATAAATTTGATGATGATTATGATGGTTTTGGTGTGTTTATCCATGGCATCCGCCGGATATTTGCATCGGACGCAGCAATTTAGTTGCCTAATTTCCCAGCCTCTGGCGTGGGCATATTCATCACAATTGGCCAAATTTGCCGCACTCTGAGTGGGCGCGCATTTATAATTGGCCCAAATTTTGTGGGAGTTATGCCTTAGGGGCATGAAATTCTGCCTCCTATTTTTGTCATCATTTTGTCAACCCCCCCCCCCTAATGGCGTCGCGCGCGTCCACCAATCACAACAGAGTTCGAAGACGAACAATTCCCCGCACTCCGCCCCTTTTTCCCCCGCGGGGGGCGGGCGGGGGACACCCTCCCCGCCGAATTCTCCGCCCATTTATGTGGCGACGAACCAACAAAAAGGGGCATCAGTTGAGCCGAAACCGTTCACATTATATATTCGCCAGTAGAAAGCACTCTTTCATTTATAGCATCACTCCAATTTGGGAGTTTATTTTCAATAAAATTTGATCACCAAAATTTGAATGTGTTTGGCATTGTGTCAATGCTTCAAACAATTTCAATGGTACATTTAAATTCTGTCAAATTCATCCGATCAAAGCAATTTCGATTTGTTTCTGGGCTAAACTGGTCTCCTTCTAAATTATTAACCCCACTCAAACCTGGTCTCGAGTCTCGACTATAATTTTGGTTCATTTCTTTTTCGACCCTTTCCCCCAACGTTTTTTGCTGGTCTCAATGTGCAATCAGATCACGTTATTACTCCAAATTTATGTCCTATTAAATCAAATAAATTCTTCATTACCCACAACAAAAAAGTGGCAAAACTTGAATTAATCCTTTTTCAAATGTGCCGAGGAAAATGAAACGGTGTTTAATTGCATCGCGCTTTAGAAATTTGGCTTTTATTTTGGATTAATTGCTTTTCATCCACTTCATCCCTATTTCAAATTAATTTTACTGTATTGTAAATTTTCAAAAATTTACCCCAGTTAAAATTTGCCTGAATTTTCCAGACACAGTCAGCCTCCGACAGTGTGTTCGGTGTTCGCAACTCGCGACCAAAAAGTGTGTGCCGAGCAGTACTCAGCCGTACAACGCACAACTTTTTCAATCTCACCGTCCTCACGACTGACCGCGGCCACTTCGGCACGAGCAGAATTTTTTGACCATTTTTGACATCCAAAATTTGACGGCAAAAAATATAAAATAATTTTCAAAAATGTTTGACGCATTCCACGGCGAATTCACCTTCATCAACTGTCTTTCCATCGCGGCATTTTTCACCACTGTTGGCCTGTTCTTCTGTGGAATGTATTGTTTTTTTTAAATATATATATTTTAAAATGAAAATAATATTTTTAAATAAATTTATTTTGTTGGTAAAATTTATTTTGGATTAATTTTAATTAAAAAAAAAAAATTTTTATTGGCAAAAGTCAATTCAGTTCTTTTAAAATTAATTTTGTTTTGAGAATTTTATTATAAAAATTGCTAAAAATCAAGATTTTAATATTAAATTTTATTATTAAATTCATTTTTTTTAAAATAAAATTAAAAAAAAATTATAAAATAAAAATCATTTTCAATATTTTGCAGCCCAATTTGTCGTCAAATTTGGAAGCGTCGTGACACGTCTGAGATCAGCGGCGCGCCGTTCCTGATGGGCGTGTTGGGCGGCACCTGCTGGTGCGTGTACGGCTACTTGAAGGGCGATCACACGGTGATGCTAGTGACCGGGGCACAAATTGTGCTCTACAGCACCTACACGGTGTTCTACTGGTTCATGACCAAGAACAAGGTGGGCTGATTGATGATAATGTGAGAGAAATTTGATCAAAATATAGAGACGGACCAATTTGATTGATCAGACTCAAAGTTGGGGGGGGGGTTCAATTCCCGGGGTAGTGATTGAAAGTCGAGCAAAATCGGAATTTGAATCCCTGGTAATCCTTTCCCTGCCTGCTTCCACTCCCAAAACCAGATCCTGGTGATTGGCGTCGGGATCTCGATCCTTTAGGAAGAATTTTTCCTGAGTGCCGGTCGCAACTCCGTCCTAAAATGACATGTTGGATCGAGATTCGACAATATCGGGATTTGAGTCCCGGTAATCATATACCGGACTGGTGTCAACCCTGAGTCCCGACCCAGACTTTTCACGGGACCATAAATTACAAAATTTTAATTTCCGCAATTTCAGCTAATGATCACGATCAAAGTTGTGGCACTGATCATCACTTGCGCTGCACTTGTCGCGGCGGTGGTCATCTTCCAGAAGAAAGTGTTCCATCCGCTCGGCATCATTTGTATGACACTGAACACGGCCGACTTTGCCGCACCATTGGCCGGATTGGTCAGTTCCATGCTTTTTAATCAAATTTAAATTTAATTAATAATAATTTTCTATGGCAATTTACTATATTCCATGGCTGCAACTCGGAGAAATTGGGAAAACTTTTAAAAAATTTACTCGCTTCCAAAAATATTGGTTTTCGGATGTGCCCTAGCTTTAATAGCTACGCTACTACTCGCGCTACGTAATCAGCCTTGAAATAAAAAAATAAAGGAAAAATTGGGATTTTTTTTTTGAAAATTCAAATTTTTTGCTAATAGAAAAATTAAGTTTGATTAAAGCATGCAGCCCTAAAATGAAAAAAAATAATAGAAAATTTGAGAATTTTTTTGTACCTACCGTAAGCATTTCTCAACCCCCTACAGAACACTGTGATCCGTCGCGGGGCAACCTCCACCCTGCCGCTGCCGTTGTGCATCGCCAACTTCATGGTGTCGACCGAGTGGTTCATTTACGGCCTGCTTGTCTGGGACTTCTACCTAATTGTACGATGGGTGTGCCAGAGCCGAGCCTAAGCCTACCGTTTAAAAATTCAAAAAAAGCTTGAAACTTTTTACCAAAAATTGGGAAAACCCAATTTCTTAATTTCAAAAATTTTTTGCCTCCCCTCTCATAACTCTCTCTGACCTTTACACTTATATAAAATAAAAATTTCAAAAAACTCACAATTTTCAGACACCCAATGGCATTGGCAGTTTCTTGGCATTTTGCCAAGTCCTTTTGTTCGTGGTGTTGCCGCGCAAGCCGGACCAACGGGCGCCCATCCTGCGACTGATCAGTTTTGTGCGCAACTCGTGCTGCAGTTGCTGCGCCGACAACACGTTGGACCTGGAGTCCGCTGCAGGTGCAAGCCTTAAAAATTTATCCTTGATTTTCAATTTCAAGGACGTCCTTAAAAAACTCAAAATATTAACAGCATTTTTGCGATCTAAACGGGTTTGATTTCTCCTTGAAAAAGGAAGCATAAAACCTATTAAATTTAGAATTAAAAATTCGTCCTTGAATTTTTCAAGGGCAGTCCTTGAATATTGAATAATGGAATTTAATTTTTTTCCCAAAATAATGCCAAAAAAACAACAAATTTTTCAGTGGTGACAGCGGACAAGAAGAGCAGTGCCATTGACACCATTGGCATTCATCGGATGTCCAGCAGAATGAGCAACAAACACCGTTGGTCCAGCCGCATGATCACCAATGTTGTGGGCGAGATGGAAAATGTCATCCAAAAAGTGCACGGAGACCAGTATGGAAATAAATAATTTTCAAATTTGAATTAATTTAATTAAAATTTATTTATGCCAACTGTCCTGGGTTTAATTAAACTTATTAAAATTGTCTAACCTTCAAAATTCAAAAAAAGAAAAGAAAATTAAAAATATTGGTTAATTTCATTGGGTTCAGCGTTTCAAATTCAAATGCTAAATTTTTACGGCACCATAAAATCCTCATTTGGCACAGTTTCAATAAAAAATAAAATATTTTAAATTAAAAAAAATAAAAATAAATTCATCCATTCATTTATCGGCTCATTTTAAGGACCATGATTATAATATTATCTCATTTCTAGACTCTCGAAAATTAGTTGAATTTGATAAACCATCATAGGTTTGGCTACAAATTGAACAAGGAGGACGAGGAGGGCAACAGCACGGACAGTGGCACGCTTACGCCCGTGGATGAGAAGCCAACAAAGGCAATGCCGTCGGTTGCGGTCACATTGGCATCCGGCATTTCCACTTCAGTCCAGCCAGTTCAGTACCAACAGAGCGTCGCTCCAGCAATGACGTAATATTTGCGAATAGATAATTTCTGTTCAAAAAAAAAATCAAAATTTCATAAAAGAAAAAATAAAATGCCAATTTGATTAGATATTGAAAATTACCTTAAACTTTTGAGAAAACCGTATGTACTTTTTAATTCTTTGAAATGGTACAAACAAATAAGTTTTCCAAATTCAGAAATTCTCGATTTTTAAATCACATTTAAATACAAGCCTTAATTGAGACAAATAATCCCCATTTTAAATTTCAATATTCTATTATATTTCCTTTTCTGTTTCACAATATACCGAATTTTGGTTTTTTGTTCGTATTTTTTAAAACCTCTTTAAACCAAACTAAAACAGTATTTAAGTTTATATTTTTAAAAATCAATAAAACCTCTTTAATAATCTCACTAATCATTGTAATACCATTACTTCTTTTTACAGTACACCGCCAGCGGTCGAGCCCGAAGTACAGTTGAACATGTTCGAGCAAAGCGCGCGCTCAATTGGCGCCCGACTGATCACCGAGCTGACGCAACGCGGACGCGGCTTTGCGCTGTCCCATGGCAGCAACAGTGCCAAAATGGAGGACGAAGAACAGTTGGACATCAACATGGACAACGAGGACGATGACGATGACGTGGAGGAGGAAGAGGAGGCACAAAACGGTGTACAGTATGACGGACAACAGCAAAGTGACGATGAGGAAGACGGTGGCAGTACGGTAATAAATCAAGGGCATCTAATTGACTCAATAGTAAAGCTGCTAGAGAACCAAACTTTCTCGAGACCGAGTTCGGCATTTAATCCATGACATAAAAAGAAATAAAACTAGAAAATTTTTTAATTATTTTTTTTTTGCTAAATCGTACCCATTTTTAATTTTTTCAGGGCCCGGAAAAATTTTTCGGCCTCAGCTACCGAGGCCAAACGGACCGTTCGAAGCAGCGCAAAAAGCAAAAATCGGGCAAGAAAGGCACTTTTGGCTGCTCATTGCAGGCCGGCCATTTCCGTGCCATGCGCCGTCATGCGCAACAGCAAACAACAAATGGTAGGGCAAAATGGAATAAAACAAAACATTTAAAATTGGCAATTAGCGACAAAATGCCAAACATTTCATTTACAATTTTTTTTTTTTTTGCTAAAATGAAATAATTTCTATAGAAAAATCTTCTGTTGAATTTAAATATTAAAAAAAAATTAACCCCGGAGGCGTCTTTCGGCACTGCCGGGCGATAAGTCAATGGTTTTTTTAAATTAAATTTTCAAAAATGGATGAATTCAAAAAATTAAAATTCAAAAAAATTAATTAATAATTATTTTCCCACAATTTTAAAGGCGACGGATTGCCAACCATTGATGAGCTGAGCACACAACAACAGATCAAACGAGCTGCAAGTGCACCGAACATTTTTGACAATGAGCAACAGCAACAAGCATTTGCTGCGGCATTTTGCCAAAAATGAAGCAAATTTTGAACGAAAAAAAACAACGGAGGCAGACGGAGGAGGACAATGAAATTTGTGCAAAAATGACGGAATTTTCGGGAAAAATTCCCAGAAACATTTTTTTATTTGTTTGTTTTTAATGGTTTTTCACTTGACTTGGCGAACATAATTTTTGTTCGTGTGCCGCCCGGCCCCATTTAATTGTTCGGAATTCGGCACTTTTCCTTTTTCATCCCTCTCACATCCATAGAATTTTTGTTTTTGAATTTTTTCTGGCGAGCTATTAATTTATTCCCTGAAAAATTTTAAAAAATCCCAAATTTCTTAATGGGGAGGGGGGCGAAAAAAAGGAAAGGCCTAATGAATTTGCCCAATTTTCTTTAAGTGATTAATTGTTCAGTCTTAGGACGTTCCGACATTTTGTCGGAAAATGAAAGGATGAATTTTGATTCGCCAGCAGAACATCTATTAATAAATAATAATTATTTTTAATTATTCCCCCCTTAAAATTCATTCAGTTTCATTCCATACATCACACCACACTTTTTGTGTTTATTTAATTTGTTTGGTAAACAAAAGGATATGGCAATTAAAAGTTTAAAAATTTAAAACGAAAATCAATTAAGAATTTAGCACATTAAGGTAATTAGATATTTAATCAAAATTATTTTTACTGAAAAATTAACATTATATCGGTCCCCTACAAAAAAAAACTCGCTTATCGAGAAATATTAATTTTTTTTTTATAAGTTGCTATTTTTTTCCAGGCTTAGGTATTTATCTTAGAAATTTTCTCTCCATTTCTAAAAATGATTCTTAACCCCTTATTGAAAATTGACAAAAATTTGTCGTTTTTTAATGAAAATTATTAAGCCATATCCTTTTGGATTTAATTATCCTTTTTAAAATTAATTGACTCGCCGTTCCCTTTGTTTTGCGGCTCAATTGGGCAAATTTTTGTTCTGTCAACCAATCAAAATCATCCTTCTTCCATCATCATCATTAACACTGTGAAACGGTTTATTATTTTGCTCGAATTTTTTGCCACTTTTGCACAAATTTCAGCAAATTAAAAGGCCAATAAAGTTTTTTTAATGAGATCATAATGTCTTTTTAAAATTTAACAAAAGGGAACAAATATTCAAAAATGCAAGAAATAGTACATAATCATTTGCTTTATTAGTGGGAAATAGTACAAAATCCTTGCTTAATTAGTCGGTAAAGAAACGAGTGCAGCGGAGAAATAGTGCATGACCCAGCCCACTTTTGGCACCCATTCCTCGCCTCTTTTATATCCCATAACAAAAAAGAAATGCCCATTTCTCACTGTATATAAAATGAACAATTCGTAAAAGGGGTGGACGGGGGAGGGAGTAGTAACTAATGCTTTATAATAGAGCTGTGCGGGACCGGGAATTTTGACAAAAACCGTGACCGGGACTTTTCGGGTTGAAAAACCGGGACTTTTTGGCTGGGAAAACCGGAAAACCGGGACTTAGGTACTCATTTGTACGTTTTTTCAGTACCATCCCAGTCCCAGTCCGCACAGCTCTACCTTAATAATTAATTTTTGAATTTTATTTGTTATATATTTTTTTTTCAGATACGAATCTTTGAAGACATTCTTCGAATGGCTGTCAGATATGAAATTGAAGAGGTCCAAGCCAAATGCGCCAAATTTTTGCTTGACCCAAAATGTCAAATGACAAAATTGCGGAGTTTTCGCATTGCATTCAATCATGGCTTAAACATTACAAAGGTGGTTTGAATACAAAAATGATTCTTCCTTCACCAGGGTTGCTAAAACTGAAATTTTTTTTAAATCAGCATTTAGAAAATTTTATTCCATATGAAAAAAAATCAATAGAATTTTTTGGTATTGGGGACAGGGGGCCGGCGGCGCCGGTTAGGTGCCGTCGGGAAATTTTCAAAATGTTAATAATACTTTCACCAAAAATGACCAATTCTTGCAATTTTAGCCAATTTTTTATGAAAAAAAATAATTTTAGGGCCCGGCTATGCCGATATGGCCGCCCGCCGTACCGTAGGAAAATTGGAATTTTGGCCATTTTTTAATAGATTTTCACAAAAATTGGCAATTTTTAAGTCAACTTTTTGAAAATTTTTGGTCTTAACCCATATAGACCTCATTGAATTTACATATTAAAATAATAAATAAATCATAGAATATGTTTTCCTTTTTCGTCATTTCAGATATGATATCAAAGATGCTTTTTTGTAGATAAGCAAAAAAAATAAAAAAAATTTTTTTTTGTAATTTTAGGGATTTTCAATTTGCATGGTAAAATAAGATTTAGCTGACCTGAAACGAAACTTTTTCGGAACTAAAAACTTTATTTTTTTTGGAAAATTTAATTGTGTAAACGAAAAAAGGCCGTGCATTATTAATTCAATTAAAAATATGTTTATTTTTTGCAGAATCTAATTTTAAAATCGATGACTCGTGCCGCTTTTTCGGATGGCAAAAATTTGATAGAGCACCACAAAGAAATGGAAATGCTTAGCACTGAAGCTAGCCACGAATTTAATGAGCGTTATCATCAACTTTTTCCTGAAGCGCAGAAGGATGACAAAAATAAAAGGCAAAAAGTTGGCCAAATGGACATCGATGGGCCAATGATTGATGAGTAAAAAATTTAAAAAAAAAACTGTTCGTGCCGTGAATTACCTGAGAAAATTGAACTGTGCCGGTTCTTTTCGTAAAAAATGCAAATTTTTTTTACAGATTTCCTAGAAAAACTCGTCATAATATTGCTTAAAGGCAATCCAATCAAATAAAAAAAAATATTACTAATTTAGATAACGCTTTATAAATAAAAGTTTCGATTTTTGTTCGCAAGCACAAAAGAAATAGTTTTTTCCTACTAATTAGAGCATGGAGAAGCCAGGAAAAAAATATGTATTTACATAAAATTAGCAGCCCTAATAATTAGCCATTTCATTGGAAATATGAAATAAAAATTGATTGTAATTTTCAGAACTTTAAATTTACATATAAATTGCTTATTATACAGCTTTAAAATTGTTGCGCGCCGCCTTTTTTTATGGTAAACTATGAAAACATTCGAAAAAAGTTTAAATAAAATCAAATATATATTTAAAAAAGAAAAGGAAAATAACAAAACAAAAAATAAGCTGAAAATTGAAAAAAGACAGAAGAATCATTCGAAAGGAAAAGGCATATAAAATTCCAAAAAGCAGAAGAGTCAATCGTTTTGTGAAAAAGGCATTTTTATAAAAATGGTGATGAATTGAAAGTGCCAAATTTTTCATTGTATTCATCTTTCAGAGCTCCCTTTTCGTCAATATTTGCCGCCTTTTTAATTGCTTTTTTCAATTTCACATTTTCTTTTTTGGCATTTTGTTTCGTATTTTCATACATTTTTTTCATTTTTTGTTCAAATTCTTCCCGAATTCTTTCTTCAATGTCCGTTGGTCCTTTTAAAATTTGTTTTCCCTTTTGTATAATTTTAAGGAACCAATTGTTCTCCTCTTTATTTTCAAAATTTAATTCCTTTTCATTTACCAATTCAAATTTAAAAGTGGCATATTCATCTTTTTCCCAAAACAATTTTGAATTGGTGTTCAGTATTTTGATAATTTCAATTAGTGTGTAAAGAAGACAACCTCTCATAATAAATATTGGCTTCACCAGTGGTGGCAATTGTTTCGACACCTTCGGGTTTTTAGCTTAACAAATTTTTTTAAATCAAAAAATTCAAATTTATGTAAAATTCAAACAAACCTTCAACGTACAACCGGAATAAATATTCAAATAAAATGTCCAAATATTCTTTCCGTTTATATTTAGTTAATTGATCCACAATTTTTTCACATTGCCAAGTCTCTCTCATCAAATACATAATGCCAAGATGTGCTTCATATTTTTGCGTCAAATGCTCTTTCATTTTGTCAATTTCGTCTAATCCATAAGAGATCATTCGTTGCTCATCATAATACCCATAAAAATTTCTTTGCTTTTTCCTTCGACTTAAATAATTTGAATATTCTTTAGCCATTTCAAAAAATTTATTCCAATTTGTTGCTAATCCTTTGACAAATTCCGAAAATAGAGCATCTTCAATCTAAATTTGGATTATTATTATTATTATTGAATGTTAAGTTAAGTCTCACCAATGTTTTTTGGTCATCGAATTTTGTATCCAAAATTATTTCATGCTTATCATCATTAATTTTATTGGCTTTCCATGAATTGTCTTCTTTTTTTGCCTTTTCTTCTGCCTTTTTGAACATTTCCTCCAATTTTTTGTTAAATTTTTGTCGAATTATTCCGTCTAAACTTTCATTTGTTTGACATTCATTCGCTGTGTCAATTGCTAATTGCAAAATCATTTCATTAATTGGTAATTTTGGTTGATTTTCCAATTTTATTTCGTATTTCAACCTCTCCTCATTCAACAATTTTGGATCAAAATAAGAATTGAACAAATTGTTAAATTTGTATTTATAATAATAATTCAATTTGAAAAAAAATTGCGAAATTCTGGCCAAATAATTCACCGCATAAATTATTGGCCCATTAATTTCAATTTTTTCATTTTTAAATACAAATTTTGGCTTCACTGTTGGAATTCCGAAGTATTCTCTGTACAAATATTCGTGCAAAATGTCCAAATATTTACGATATTTTTGGCATTCTGTCCGTTCATATTCCTCAAATTCATCTTCTATTTTGTCGCATTGCCAATTCATTCTCATATAATACAAAATGCCAAGGTATGCCTCATATTTTTCCTTTGAAAATTCACTAATTTTCATTTTCTGACCATTTCTTACAAACTCAATTAGCACTTTGTCGTCTCCCTATTTAAAAATGATTAGACAAGCTAAAATTAACCCAATTAATTAACTCACTGATGGAATTGCATTTGAAATGTTTATTAATAAATGATGAATAATAATAAGAAGAAAAGGAATTATAAAAAAAGAATAGAACATTATTTCTTTATAAGTAATTAATAAAATGAAAAAATGAAAATCACACTGCATTTATAAAGGGAGTAAAAATTTGATATGAATAATGATCATAGTAGAATTATTTGAGTAGAATTATCCAAAGCCCATATTTATTTAATATTTAAATAATGATGCAATTATATTATATTATCAATGATGCAATTATTTAAAATGTTGATTGATCATCAGTAGGATTATCCAAATCTATTTTTTACCTCATTTAATTTGAATAATATTATTAAATTATGATGCAATTATTTAAAATGTTGATTGATCATCAGTATGATTATCCAAATCTACTTTTTTCTTAATGTAATTTTTATATTAAAACATAGAAATAATAATGCTGATTTTAAATAATAAATTACCAGTGCGATAATCCGACAAAGATTAAATGAGGTAAAAGCGACATGGAAAAAGAATGACGAAGCAGATGATTTTCAAAAAGAATTTTTGATTTTTCAATAAGAATCCACATGTGGTGCTTTCGGTTCCTCTAAAAAAATTCATTGTTTTCGCGAAATTCAATGGGTTTTCTGGCTTTTCCTAATTTCTTTTATTGTTCCTTTTAAATTAAACCATTTTTATTTTCCTTTAATTTTTTAGAGTTAAACTAGAAATTATTTATTTTTTGTAGAGTGCCACGGGACTGGGAATTTTTGGCAAAATCGGGACCAGGACTTGCCGGGACCTGAGAAGCCGGGACCGGGACACCGGGACGGGGACCTCGATTTTCGTCCGGGACCGGGAACCGGGACCAACCGGGAATTTTTAAAAATTCAAAAAAATTTTAAAAAATTCAAATTTTAATTTATTTCAAGTGAAAATAATACAAATTTGTTAACAGATTTTCAACAAAAAAGGCTGGATTTTGGGGATTACTAGGCTTAATTTGTACGGATTTTCATTTAAAAAATGATAAAATATGTTTAACCTCAAAATTTGTTTTTTTTTCGTCTTTTAATTATTATATTTAATTAATTAATGCCGTGAGACACCAAATAATTTTTTACTTCCATTGTTTTCTTTCAAAAATTCCTTAACAAAAAAGGCCATAAATCACGGCACTTCTTGAACAGGTACTTTTGGATAAAGATTAATTCTGTACGGTTTCTTCATAAATGCCTTAACAATGTGAAAAGGTTTTCAATTCCAAAGGGATGTCTCGTTTCGTAAATCCGCCAAGGGGTGAGTATAAAAACAAAAAATGTGACACATAAAAACTCACAACATGGCTAATATCTCATGGTATATTCAATAGATCGTGGATGTTCTTTATTAGAATATTAATTTCAATTTTTTTACAAAGTATAAAAAAGATATGGTCATAAAATTTCAAAAATATTTAAGTCAAAATTTTTTGCCATAACCTTCTTGAAACTCAATGAAATTTTAAAGATAAACATAGAATTCTTAGGGCTAACATTATATAAATTAGTTTGGCTTAATTTCGTTTAAATGATTTAAAATTATTAAGCGACTTGCGGTGCGCTTTTTCAAAAACTCTTCGGGAACAGGGGTCCGGCGCTGCCGGTAGGCGCCGTCGGAAATTTTTTTGAAAAATTATCGATTTTTCAACAAATTTTATCACAAAAAATGAACAAATGTCACACTTTTTGAGTCAATTTTTAAAAGAGTTAAAAATGTAGAGGCCGGTCCGGCGGTGCCGATAGGCGCCGCCTGATTTTTTTTTTATAATTCTATATGAAATTTGAGTAAAAAATGGCTTTAATCTGGATTTTCCATCGCCTAAGTTTGAGTTTTTTCGAACAAAAATCGGGACTTTTATTTACATATTTCGGGGTTTTTCAACATATTACATATGTACATATTTTTCATATTTTTATACAGATTTAGGACTTCTTAGTATATATTTTATTTTTTGTTTACAAATTTTGAGATTTACGATAATTTATAGAAATTTCTTGTGAAAAATTAAAAAAAAATTTTGAAATTACCCATAAAAATCTGTTTTTTTCCAAAATTGAGATATCAAAAATTAATTTTTAAAGTACTACAAGGTGATTCTAAGCCTATTTAGGTCATTTTTATGGCATTTTTTTTGCCTATTTCACATTTCACCCTTAACGAAGAATTTTTTTCCAAAAATAACCATTTAAAAAAATTTTATTTACATATTTTGGTACATATTTCTGGGTTTTTGTACAATTTTCATACATATTTCGGTGTTTTTTTAGTTATTTTATTTACATATTTTACAAATTTTGTTACATAAAATTTCCAGCACTAATAATAATTTTAATTTTCAGATTCAGAGAAGTGTAGAATTCCGTAGAAATACCTGAACCGTAAGCATATTCAAAGTGGAATTATCGTTTCAAAAGTTTATATGTTAAAAATGAAGGAAGCTTCAAGTCATTAAAGTCCAGGGTAAAAAATACTGTAAATCCCAGGGAATAATTACTGTAAAATAGGGAGAATCAACGACAAAACATATAATCTCGAGGAGGTCCTACGACAATTGAATTACGCGCGGGTGTCAAGTCCGATCAATGATCAATCACTGTCTATGAACAGCAATGCCAACAATTCCTTTTTAGTGCCAAAACCTTCCTCCGTTTCAAAATTTTTTGCCGTTTTTGACATTTGTTCCAAAATTTCGTCAAATTCTTTTCTGAACGTGCTCAACACATTGTTGCCTTCCTCTTCGTCTACATCAACAGTAGGGCCTTGTTCAACTGCTTCAACTCCTGCTGTTAGAAGAAGCGGTTTGGATGGCATCGCTAAAAAAATGAAAAAAACATAGTAAATCTCAAAAACTTGAAAATGGAGTGAGGAGCGGTCAAATTTTAGGCACCGCCTAGAAAATTTTTGAAGGCTTTTTAAATAAAAATTTCAAGACTTTACAGTCCTTTTTGCGAAACTATTTACATTGTGGACCGGACGATATCAGGGATTCCGCGGGATTTCCTTGGGGTCTCACATAATAATTCGTGATCCCGTCCTCGGCATCCATCCCGAGCTTTTTTTAAAACTCACCAGGATTGATTCGGAACGGAAGCCCTGATGATGATGATGATGAAAGACGCACATAATCATTTAATGATGCTGGTGTTGCTGCACTTTCCTTCATTGACAAGGCTGACAAATTGACTTTTTGTTTAAAATTTTGCGCTAATTTTTGGACAAATGTTTGCTCCAAATTCAGCTGAGCCTCATTTAGAAGCAAAGGCTCGGGAAATTTGTCCAATAATTCAGCCGATTGGAAATTGAACTGCTCTCGGTATGTTGAATGGAAATAGAAGGCCCAAATTGTGCACAGTCTGTCCAAAACGTCAATTAAAAATGCATAATTTTTCCCTTTGTCCGATTTGTCTTTGGCCAATTTAAAGTTTGGCATCACCGCGGGCAGTTGTGCCGACAGTTCAAAGTTCTTTGAAGCTAAAACACAAAAATGGTTCAACATACCGTATGTATTTCCTCTCAATTGCCCACGAGTGAAAGGTAATTACGGATTACGGATTGTCCGTTACATAAATTTTCCAGTTAGGACTTACCATGCCTGCCCCCGAAATAGGATTTGTTTACCCCCCCCCCACCTCCTCGGCGGAGGAGTTAAAAAATGCTCTATCTGGTGCTCGCATTCATGCAAATTTTCTATTTTTGGCTTTCACCAAGGGCATGAATCCGGTGGTGCCGGAATCTTCCTAATTTTAAGGCTTCTAAGGTAACTGGAGTTGTAACATTAAAAATGGGGAAGTGAAGTGGAAACCTAGGCTTATAAATTTCGGAAATTTGCAATAAAAAATTTGAGGCTTCAAATATTTCGGGAATTGCAACCAATCCTTTGAAATCGGTAACCGGAAGTCGAGCCCGAGGCTTTAAAAAAATTCCAAATAATTTTTTGTACCTCCAAGAAACACTCTGAAGAAATATTCATACACAATTTCCACATATTTCTTATATTTTTCGCATTGCTTCCTACGCTTTTGCTTCTCAAAATGTTTACACGGCCATTTCTGCCGCATCAAATGCATTATGCCAAGGTATGCTTCGAATTGCTGCCTCAAATATTCCACCGTTTCCCCACTATCGTACACAGCCTTGCCACGGCGCCTGGTTACAAAAGTGATCATTTTCAACAAATCCAAATTTTCCAATTCCTTGCATAATTCGGCGAAATTTGTTCTATCTTGCACGAAGGAACGGAGAAGCATATTATCATCGGCAGTCTGTGATTAGAGAAACAGTTGCACTAATTAAGGTCTGGGGAAGCGGGTAATTAGGGTGCCAAAAGTGTTTTGGAGTGGCATAATTGGCGTTAGAATTATTACGGGCCAAAAAAATGTCACCAAAATATGTGCTCATTCACCAAAAATGTTAAAATATGTGCAATTTGAATTCTTTGTGCGTCAGTTTGCGTGTATTTAAAAACGCAAAAAATTTAATACCTAATTTACGAAAACATAGCTCCTTCCCCTAAAATAGACCCCCTCCATTAAAGCCTTCCTCCCTTAAGGTGGGGGATGGGGTTCAAAAATAGAGCCCCGGGGGCTCAATTTAAAAAAAATTACAGTACGGACTAAAAAAAAGAAAAATGTCAAAATATGACTAAATCTGTCAAGCCTATAATAAGATAAAAATAGAACTTTTATTTAACTAATAGCATGGAAAAATTTTAAGCGGAGTAAAGGCAAAAAAAAAAAAGAGATCGAGAGAAGCCAAAAATATCATTTTCTCCGAAACATATCGTAAATATTTTGGCTATTTTTTCTAGTTTTTAATCATATTTTAGCACATTTATTTGCATTTTTTTGGTTTTAGCACATATTTCAGCATTTTTTTTTGCATATTTTATATTACATATTTCAGAGTTTTTAGCACATAAAAATCTCAAATTTAGTTATAATTTATACCTGTAAAATATTGATCTGCTCGTACCCATAAAATAGCCATTTCCATTTTAATTGACTCTCATTAGGCCCAACAAGCGTTTCTTGCGCTGTTTTCGTCTGTCCACGCAACCAATTAATGAATTGTTGCTGAATTATGCCGTAAATTGCGCTTCCGCTTCTTTTTTCGCCTTTGCTACTGCTTTTTAACCCTTCCGCTGCTGATGATGAACTTTCGTCCTTTTCTTCTTTTCCCTTCCTTTTTGGGCTTTTTCCTCCAATTAAGTCATTCAAATTTTTGATAATTTTTTGGTTAATTGTTTTTGTTGGATTATCAGTTGAGATCAATTTCGGTTCATCAGGAAAAGTTTTTACATGTATCGGATCAAAAATGGATGCCGAAATTTGGCCAAGTCTGTCCAGCACATTAATTAATGAGGCAATGCTATTATCCTTGCCCAGTGTGAACATTGGCCTGATCGCTGGAAATTGGTGTGTCAGCGCCGGGTTTTGCTCTAAAAGTTTTGAAAAATAAATTAAGCCCCGTTAGAAATTCGGAAAATGCCGCTTAAATGACAAGTTTTGTTAATTAATGAAGAGTATTTTTTAATTTTTTTGATAATCAAAAAACAAGGGGTGGGATCAGATTCCCGAAAACTTTTCAGCAAGAATTCCGTGTTTTTTCAAAAATTTCCAGATTTGGTATGCCGTATACAAAAAGGTCCGGGTCATATAAATTACTCATTAAAAAAGTTAATTAAATTACCTTCATTATATACCCGTAACAAATATTCAAACAAAATTCCCAAATATTTGCGGCACTTTTCACACTTTTTTCGATTTGGCATTTCCTTTTGCTTCTCACAATGAACTTTCTCCCTCATCAAGTACAGAATGCCAAAGTATGCTCTGTATTGTTGTGCCAAAAAATTTTTGGTTTCCTCCAAATTTAAATTGCCACTGTCTTTGCTGTAATTCTTAACAATTGGCCAAATATTTTGGAACAAATTTTTGCCATCAAATTTGTTGCAAAATTTGTCGAAAATGATTCTGTCATCACGGAGAAATAAGAGAAATGCGCTGTCATCAGCCTTAATTTTGGTTAAAATATTTTAATTTTTAGCACTTTTTTGGTTTTTATGCCGAGAATTGCGACCAGAAACCATAAATCTAAGAACTTCTCCATTCATGACCTATAAAAACCACAAATTCATATTTTTAAACAAATTTATTATTAAATATCTTTAGAATTAAAATTTTTTCCAAGGTGGGTCTGCAACGGAAAAAATAAGAAAAGCGTAATCATAATCACCCGTAAGCGAAAGTTGTCCCTATAATTGAAACCTAAAAAAGTGAAATTCGGAGGAATGCCACGATGAGTCGAGACTATAAAACCCGAGTTCGAGACTGGGATTCTCGACCACTTCATAATAAACAAATAGAGATTATTTTGTTGAATTACTGCTTGAACAATGCCATAGGTTGGCATTTCCAGAAGGTGATCACTCGCGCCGCTCGGTTTAATTTTCTTCATCAGTTTGCGCATTTTGTCTTCAAATATTTTGCGAACAGGGCCATACGAATTGTCAAAATTTGAACATTTTGATAAGTCCAAATTTTTGAACAATTTTTTTGGCTGAAAAGCACTGGCGCTGGAGATGTTGAAATTGATCTCATAGGCGCCAATCAGTTGGTCAGCATTGGACAACTGATGCTTATCAAGTGTGCAAAAACTGTTATAATCGTATTTTGACCCATCAAAAAGGAAGGTATGCATTTTTGCCAAAATGATCACAATATGGGCTAATGAGATTTTGTTTAATGTGGTCGACCTACGCGATTCTTTTATTGTGAACTTAGGCTTGAGCACAACCGGAATTTGTTCGGACAATTGAGGTTCAACAGCTTAATTAATCAATTAATTAGGTAAATTAATGAATTAGGATGACCCCATTTTGAGTAGGGAAGAGAGCAAAGAAAGGGCCAACAATTTTTGATTTATCACGGCAGTTTATTATTCCTGTTTTAATTTTAATCTGTACTTGAGCCAAACGGGAATCAGTATAGATGGATTTGTATGGGTTTCCATATATTTTTTTGCAAATTTATTTCGGCATATATAGTATTTGTAATTTACTTTTAACTTGGATGCCTTTTATTTCCTTATTTTCAATATTTTTTCAGTAAATTTTCCATGTTTCACCATTTTATCTTATTTTAAACTATACTTGGACATTTACACAATTTACACAAAGAATTACGAAAAATATACTAATATTAAAGATTAAATTTTTCGGATATATAAGGGCAAGAAATATAAAACAATGTTTTGACGCCGAAAACAAAAAATTGACAAAAAGCCTTTTTTTAGAAAAAAAGCCTTTTTTAGAAAAAATCGAGCCAAAGAAATGTTGAACGGTACCAGGGCAAAAATATACGGTGTAAATATTTCTCTTGACTAAGGGCGTTTAAGATTACTAAGAAAAATGCAATAGAAATATGCAAATTAAGCTGCTCCAAAAAATGTTAGAAAATTTTCTAATAAAACCATGCCCCCTCCGCGCTCCCACCTTTTGTATGTGCTGCCGCGAATTCTTGGAACAAATATTCGTAAAGTATGAACATTTGTTGGCGGGATTTGCCACATGCTTGCTGGACTTCCAGCGTAACATAACTTGTCTTAAAAATTGTATATTTACCAGGGGTGTAGCCCTGGAGCCCCAAAAAATTTCCGGAATCAAGAATTCCAGTCTTTAAACAATTTCTGGAACACGGATTGAAATTTTTATATTCTTGAATTTTGTCGCATCATAATCCGAAACCGAAATTCATCACTTAAAAAACTCTATAATTTATTGAAAATGAAATTTTTAAATCTTTTAAAATTTATAAAAAAAAATTCTTTAGAAAAGCATTAAAATCAAAATTTTATTTTATATGTTTTTCCACTAGAATTCTTTTCGGATAGTTTTAACCTGCTTCTTCATTTTCTTCATCACTTCTTCGCACTCCCAATTCATACGCAGAAAATGCAAAATGCCAAGGAAATTTTCGTAATTTTGTGCCAAAGGTTGATTGATGTGGCCAAATGTTAGGCCATTGTCCGTACAAAACTGTTCAAAATGTGCCGGACCCTTCGCAATTGCAACCAAACCTTCGTCATCGATCTGTGTTCAAATAATAGAAATATGATTTTTGTCTATTTTGGCATTTTGGATACCTATTTTCGGGAATTCTCCGAAAATTGCCTCAAAAATTCAATAAAAATGATAAGGAACTCTTTAAAAAAGCTACCACTCAAATTTAAGACACCTTCCAAGGATTAGAGATCTTCAAAGTTTGTTCCGCCAAATTATTTTTTGAAAGTAAAATTAGGTAATTAATTAAAAAAATTACTTTTGTCGAATTTATTTGGACTACATTTAAAACATAAAAGAATTTGATTTTTTAGGCGTTTTTTACAAAAAATTTTTTTATAAAATTTATTGTTTGCTTTATTTATGTCCTATTTTAATTGCCAATTTGGCGACAAAAACATAATAATTTCAGAAGCAACCATTTTTTGAAAATTTCTTGGCTAATAGAGAATCATTGAAGATCAATAACAAAAATATGCTTAAAATTTTGCCAAATTTTAGTGCCCAAATCTATGAAAAGAAAACTTACAAAAAATTCATTTGCATTGGACACGAGAACACCACAAATGAATTGGTGATAATAAATTAAAAGCAAACATTTTAGAATAAGATAATACATTTTAGTAATAATAAAAATTAAAAAATATTCAAAAAATAATGGCAATCCATGCATTTAATTGCCAATATAAATCCATTTTATTGACGTGCCATACATTGACGTAGAAGCTTATGCTGACGCAAATTAAAACATTTGACAAAATTAAATGGTTTTTATCCACGAATTTTGGCCAATTATTAAACAAACGAAGCGTTGGCATTTTTGTGCGCGCCCGAAATTAAAAAAAAAAATTGTTTTTTGACAGAAAAATTATACATAATTTTTAGGGCTGGGATTTTATGTTTTTACATATTTTTTCTGCGGCTTAGTTATGGCGAGAGAAGCCCAAAAATAAAATTTTCTCCGAACAATTTTCGAATTAGAGCGACTTATATAAACATAAAAACACATATTTTGACATTTTGGCATATAAATAA
>CP049706.1:1008891-1057658 GCA_004148225.2 Heterodera glycines | reverse complement strand
AGAACATTGGATAGCGTGCTATGTGCCATGTGCGAAGCGAATTGAATACTTTGACAGCCTAGGTGCGGCACCAAATCCAGATTTGTCTGCTTATCTCAACCATTTTCAACATGTGCAGGTCAACACGCATCAAATTCAGTTCCCCTCATCTGATGCTTGTGGCCACTTTTGTGTCTATTTCTTGGCCAGCCGATGTTCCGGCACCCGTTTTGCAATGTAATTGAAACGCTGCGCAAAACACGTGGGATGGCAGACTGGTTGGTCAAATGGTATGTACGTACACTGGCGCGCCATGTATAAAAGGCCGACCAAAAGTGGGGAGGGTGCCACATTGTTTCTTTCATTGTGAGAACAGAAGGATGTCATTCTTTTATTTCTTGCTGATCGCCTTCATTTTATTCCATTTTCTCCATCTATCTGCCGGAGAATGGATTAATGTTGAGCTGAGTGTGGACCCACCAAATTCTTTTGACCGTTCATTCCGCACCATTTCCAAGAATTCACCTGCGCAACATTGGTTCGGCTATAATCGGGACACAGCATGTCATGTTGAGCTGGAGAGGAATATCAATCGGCTGTACACCAACCCGGATACGTGGAACATTGCCCTGACAGATGTGGATAATTTAATGAGCCTGGGACGGACAACAATTGAGATACCGTCAACCGCCTTACCATGGGCATGTTTTGGGCATGGCGGCCATAGTTTTGTAATTTTCAACCTCCAAAATGCTGCGGGTGAGGTGACCGTACTGCGTGGACACCAACAAAAAATAGCACGGCAATTGAGCGCGTATGGCCGCATTTTGTTTGATCATATTGCCGCCCGATTGTACATTGTGGACAAGAGCGAACGCAGAATCAATGAGTTGCTCATTGCCGATTTGGAGCGGTGGTGGACTCTGAATAATACGGACGATGCGTTGAACAGGACGTCGGCACATGTTCTGAGAAGCAATTTTGTTGGCTTTTTGCCGGAGCAAAAAACGGATTATTTCATTGCAGCTGATCATGTGTACCTGATTTGGCGAAGGCGAGTGTACAAGTTCCGCATTGGACACTATTTCAACGATCCTTCGTCACAGCTCCAGTTTCTGACCAACTCAAGCGACATACGCTTCAACTTCCTCTTATTTGAAGCAGGTGCAGAAAGGCTGGGTGAAGGCGGCGATCGTAGAAATAGCAGATCAGCTGTTGTTGTACCAGCGGTGTCGTCGAACGGAATTGAACGTCTCTTGCTCGCGTTGACTTACCTATTCGATCTTGTCGTCATATTGATTGCCATTTGTGCATTCCGCCAGTTCCGCCGATTGGGAGGTGGTGCAGCCGCACGAAATGGGGATGACGCGATTGAACTAAATGAATACGATCTTTTCCATTCACTTTCGTTGCAAAACAACAACAATGGGGGCGGAGCCTATGACGTATCTGCTGCATACAATCCAACGAATACAGCACCAAGGACCGCCCACCAGCTGAGATCTTGTGCAACTATTTAAACGGCTCACTTTTTTTTTTTGAATTTTCCAACACACACTTGCATAAATTTACTGTTATTTTATGACAGCCAAAAAATAATTATATTGGGCATTTGCTGCGGCTATTTCATGCAAAGAGCGATAAAACATTTTCAAGAATCCTTGGCACTCGACACCGTTGAACAGCTGTATGCGCATTTTAAAGAGGAAATTTTGAGCGCACCTGGTGAATATTATCCAAATCCTCTTTGTGGGCTTGGTTGTGTACACATTGTCAACGACGATCATCCTGATCTGCCGGTGTTCGTCGAAGGAACGCTTGATTTGATCGCGGGACTTGAACTGTACTCCACATGTTATCCGAGGACGGAAGCAGGGACAATCAACTGGTCAGCAAGCAGAGCAATCACAATCATAGATTATAAAATTTTCAATTTAGGAGCAAAGTCCTGTACGTGGAGCTGAAGGACATGATGATTTGCCCGGGCGAGTCGCCTTGCTGTCGCTGCGCACAACCCATCAACAACAACCAGTCACACTACCAGCTGATCGTGGACGAGCTGGACCGTTGGTGGGTGGACAACCACCAACACAATCGGGGGCACGTCGTCGAACGAGAAGAAGAGGAAAGCGTCGACCACTCAACCTGGTGAAGGCACTGTGTCGTTTCAACGGGGGCTGCATGCCATCAGTTTTGCCCCAGATGATTCAGAGGAGACGAATAGAAAATTTGTGCTTTCTTCGTGATCTCAGGCTGCAAACAGTGCACCTGAAGAATAACATTATGATTTCCGCCAACTCATTGTCATTTCACAGTGCAGGCAGTTTGCTTGCCTACCGTGGCTATTTGTCCATAACGGTAGAGCAGCACTTGTACGTTCGCCATCGTGTTCGTCTTAGGTTCCCCTTCCTGCCCTGCGTTGTGCAATATGGGGGAAATCACCATCACTATTATTTTCCATTAGAACTGCTTGAAATATGTTCTCGTCCAACTGACGAATCCTCCTAATCTACACACCTTCCGAATACTGTTTTATTGTTGCTGTTGCTATTGTGAAAAATAAATGTTTGTTAACACAAGTGCCGATTTGGGGTTATTATTTTGGGGTGAGCACTTTTCCTCTATTCCAACTTTCTTCCCTCCTGTGCGTTATTCTGGACTATTTAGTTTGCCGCCGCCTCCTCCTCCTCATCATCATCACCGCTATCGTCATCAGTGACTTCGGCTTCAGACTCAGTTGAAGAACTCTGGGCCCCTTCTCGATGAGATTCGATAGCTATTTTTTAATTTTGTAATAATCATCATCATCATCATCATCTGATTACCATTGGAACAATGCGCGGCCTCCCAATCACGAACCTTTTCCTCAGAACGTTCAACCCTACACAAAAAAAAAAAATTGGTTGATCGAGTCAACGCAGTTTATTTTTGCTAATACTTTTTTAGTATGGTGTCCAAAGAGTCTTCCCCAAAATCGACCACGTCCGAGGCATTGTCGTCCACACCCATTTCTTCCTCCAGTTTGGAGTATTTTTTTTCCAACGCATCCAGCCTGTTTTTAATAGGAGGCATCTATGTTATGCCACTTTCACAATTTACCATTCGGCACGTGCTTCGCCCTGTGCCTTGATCATTGCGCCCAACATTGAGGTAGCGGACCCATCAAATGAATGACGTCGTTTTCGGCTATCACCACTGCTCGTGGAAGGCGGTAGCTCCTTCTTTTCATCCTTGGGCGTTTCGTTTATCGTCATGCCGAGAAAAACAATTTCTTCTTCGCCCTTTTCCTCTCCATGTCCTTTTTCCTCCGGTTTCAGATCCATTTCCTTTTCAGTTTTGCATTCACTGTTGTCCATGTTGTCACTGCTAATTTCTTGTCCTTCAATTGCTCTTTAAAGGTTGTTGATTAGTCATTAATGAAATAAACATTGCCAAAAAAACCAATTGAAAACGGAATTATGAAATTCTTAAAATTTTATCTACGGCGATTAAATAGGTATGTGATAGGTTCATTATCGCTTATTCATTGATAACCAAAAGGAAGAACATCAAGCTCATCAGTGATAATTCCGCACTCTAACGCACGTGCCAGCTCAATATGAGTGTAGGTTCCGGTGTAGGCTCGCTGCTCAGCTGTGTGTTCACATTGGTGTGCACGCCTTGTGCCCATATGGCGAAATTTGCTTGCACATCTGTGGCAGCAACAGAACAGTAAACGATCATCCATCTTGAGTGGCAGAATCGGTATTCGAAGCGCTCGCGGTGGAATCACACGCACACGATACAGTCCCCTGTAGAGCAAGTCATCCGGTGAATTCCTATTCCGCAACAACATAATCAGGGTGTCGTGTCCGCCACTTACCAATCAACCATTATTTCTTCAACGCTTGGGTGAATAATTTTCGGTATACCGACAGGGTAATTTGTGTCGTAGTTGACCTATAATCAATATAAAATGATCTCTCCCTTTAATCACAGAATTTATTGTCTGTCTAATAGACACAACATACCCACGGATACAAGCTCACAATATCATAAACGCTGATTTTTTCATCGTCAGAAGCCTCTGCAAACAGCTTCAGTGGACCAGTTCGACCTGTTAGGCAAACATTAACGAGGAAAAAAACTGGGTCCACTTCACCTCCACAGTAAGCGGCACGTGGGTCGATTGGCCCCCTTTCATTGCCCAAATCGTCAAAAAATTCGCGCATCTGCCTGTTACGGGGGTCTGATAGCAGAGCGTTGATCTCGCATTCCTCAAAAAAAAAAGAAGAGCAGTTAGGTTTATAAATTGCGCTGTGTGTTTTAACCCAAATTTCTTCCACTTCAATGCATCTTCGATACTCGTCTGGCTCACGGAGTTTGGTCAGACGGTCCTGTGTTGATTCGTTGAGCTCTCTGCACGTTTTTCCGTCCACCAGCTTATCACCAGGGTCATAGCAACGCTCACATCCATGCCAATAACTGTAGTAGCAATAGCACCCGCACGGAATGAATCACACTTACCATCCAAGCACTTCAATGCATTTGTTCTGTTCAGCAATCCATCCGTCAATTTTGTAATTTTTTATGCGTTTTTCTCTTCCATTGCCTGCGTGTTGTACTTGTACTCCTTCACTTTTGGCTCTCCAGTCCAAATATTTAATTGCCTAAATGTCAAAATAAATTTTAAAAGCGCCCCTAAGGCTCCAGTACCAGAACACTGGCTCTGTCGTTTCTCTCGTACCCTGTCTCTGGGACGATGGCCAACTGATTCTCTGTCATGAACATTGTACGAAAAATGTTCATACAGACGCTATTTTGCAAATTGAACTCATAATTATCGGTCATTTCCTCCCTTCGCGTCATCTTACCTCGCAATTGTACAACTAATTGGGAGAACATCTAACCCATTGGTTATGTCGCGCAACAAAATTTGGCGAAATTTCAGAATTGCAAGCATCAGAATTTCTGTGTCATTTTCACAATAATCGCGCAACTCTTCAGGAAGAAAGAATGGCGTGTGTCGGTTCTCTTCGTACCTTTTTTAGTTCAAAAAATTTATTGTGTGCCATATAGCGTGTGTAAACAAAATTACCATTGTTCAAATTTTTCAAGTTTTGCCGGCTTCATTGAACCGGGAAAATATGCTTCTTTTGGTGGTAGATGCGGGAGCCGAATCTCATAATTTTCCCTTAAAACATCGATGACAAGTGGTAGCTGTGTTTGAGAGATGTGTCTTCTACCTCCGATTGAATCCGTAGGGAAAAAAAGGTTTATCGGGACAGTCGAGATCAAAGGTGCTTTTCAGTCCATCCAAACGTATCGGGAACAGCAGGCATGAGTCGCGCCAAATTAGGAAGGAGTTCACCGCCGAATGTTGTAAACGAAACTCAAAAATTTTAAGTCCGTTCATCACAACGTCCGGTCTCCTTCTGGTCTCGCCCAGATAACGAAGAACAAAATGTCCGTCAAATCTGGACGCGTTATGGGCCTTTTAAAGGGGCGTTATGGCCAAAAGCATGACTTAATTCACTCCTTGTTCTTACCCAAATGTAAGTGTCGAATTTTTCACTCCATGCTGTCATTATCCATTCAACAAAACCAGCAACGGGCTCATCTCCCTCGGTCTCGCTCCTTTTTGAGCGTCATTGCGTTAAAGGGTGGCCCGCCCCCACAAAAACATACCAGTATTTGATTCGCTCCACTGCTCCGTCCTCATTCTTGCATATTTCACAATCCCCATTTTCAATTTGGTGGGGCAAATCGGCGCAATCGGTGCAGCTCACACGCGCAGACAAGAAGTTTACTTTATGAACTTGTTGGTGCCCGCCCCCCATTGGCTCAAGCCGCGTTTCTGTGTCCCAACAGACGATACGGTAACGCTGTTTTTCCAATGGAATCCGCTGTTTTTTAATAAAACAACCAGTGTCTTTGCCGTGATAGACCTGAAAATAACAATAACAACACTGTTTGGTTCCCGCAAAAAAAAAAAAAAACGGCAGTTACTTTGCAACGGGTGCAATATTTGGTGAAACATTTATGTGGCCGTTTTGGGTCTCGCTGATACACGCGCCAACAACAATTGCACCGCTTCAGCAGTGAACATGTCTGCCCCTGATGGTCGTGATAGCAACGTTGCGAGAAGAAGAATCGATTGCATGCCGAACAAAGGATTTTTACACCAGGTTCCTTTGCACACGGGTGCTCCGGCCCAACTGAAGCAACAATGATAAGCGAAAAAAAACTGTGCGTGTACTTTTTGCGCATTGCGGACAACGGCGAATGCATTCCAGCGTGTGCTTCAATGGGCGCCCGTACGAGCATTCGCAATCAACGCAATAAAAATTGCCAAGCTTGAAGAAGCAGTTAATTTTTCTGATTCCATCATAGTGAGCGTTGGACAAAAAGAGCACGACATCGAAACGACGCCCTGATGGACCTTTCCAAATTGGTTTAGGCAACTCCTCTGGATGGTCCTCGAACAGTACAATGCGATACAGAGCGGGAAAGCGCTGGTCCTGTTTTGGAAAAGAGAAATTCACGTGTTATAAGTTGTTGTTTGTCACTGAACCCAATAGTGTTGAACGGTTTGCAAATGGTCCATGCCATATGCGTGTTGGCCTTCGGGTACGCCAGCTGCATGCATTAGGCGGTGCACTGAGGAACACATCAACTCTCGATTGATGATAAGACGGCGAAAAGCTTCTTTGGTTTCACAAAAATCCTGCATCAGCATCAGTCGTGCCAAATTCTGCTGTTGTGGCTGTTGATCAGCTAACATCCAGTCGTTGAACAGCATAGGGTCGTGGTACGCTCGAGCACCAATAAGCGCGTGGAACATACAATAATTGTCTTCCCAATCTCTGATCCTTATGCGATGCGCCTCATTGTAGCCCCAATGCTGATACGGGTAGAAGCGCGGTCGGCCCGCCCCGGTAGGTGGAGTTAAACAGGTCACAGTGATTTGCACCGGTTCGCTGAGTAGCAATGATCGTTTGTCGAGCGCTTCACCACTATTCTCTCCAACACCAATTCCTCCGTCTTCACCATCACTTTGGCCAAGCTTGTCCAGCTCAGCCATCAGCGTGTCACAGCTGTTTTGTTCTGGCGGTCGAAGCGGCAATACGATTGGGTCATGTAAGCCTATTTAATAGGTAAGGAATAAAAGGGCTACCAGCCGACCAATCAAACCTCTTCCCTGTAGCGTAACACCAATTTTGAGAACTTTCCGGCCACTTTGCTGCTCTGCATTTTGGATTGCCCGTTCCATAAGGATTTGGAATGCACCGCGCAAGACTTCGTCCGGTTCCTCAACGTTGGCATTCAGCACAAACTCTGTGATGTGTCGTGACACCGAAAAGCGCTCCAGTCTGTGCACTGAGTGTGAGACCTGTTGAAAAAGGTCGTTTCCGGTCGATTGGCTGCCGCCTTCCGCTCTAGTCCCGCGTCCCTCGCCCTGCTGGTGTTCATCATCATTATCGTCATCTGTTAGTTGCTGTTGTGATGTTGACAAAGCCGACGACTGTTCAGGTGGGCTGGGCTGCTCAAAAAAGCTCATTGAACGAAAGTCCCAGCGCCTTTTCATTGTGCTGTTATTTAAGGTGAAAAACAAATTTTTTTTTCAGAGTGTTTCAAATAATTTGGCAATTTCTCTATGCCTTTTTTTTTTGTCGGCTGTTACAAGTGCAAACATTTTTTTAACAATTGTTTTTTCTATGCTAAATGCAACATCAATATCATTTAAGATAGGTTCATCATTACTCAGCACTCTTGTCAATTCTTTTTTGCCTTTTTCACGGCCTCGGTGCTGGTCGATTTCGTCTCCCCAACCAGCTGAATTTCATCTCCATCGTCATCCTCCGACTCTTCCTTCAGTTCTCCATCCTCTTTCTCCACCTTTTTCTTGGCCTTCTCTTCCTCCTCTTTTTCGACATCTTTGTTGTCCGCGCACATGGACATGATTATCCAATCGAAATCCTGGCCTTCGAAATGGCCTTTGGACTCCTGATTAAACACAAAGTTTAAAAACAAATTTAGCGGCACACACTCAACCGACCTTGATTTGCACTTTGACGACCACCTCTTTGTCCAATTTTGCCTCCAAAATTTCTGCGAGCTTTTCGGGCTCTTTTTCGCTCAATTCGTCAACATCAAGCGCATTTATTCCCAGGTATTTTTCGCCCACGTACGAGAACATCGTGGTGACCACACTGCTCTCCGGCTGAACACGATCGGCGATTTCGACGCGCAGGAACAGGCTTTTCATGGGCGATTTCACAATGTGATCGCATGAAGTGCATCTCATTTCGTCATCCAACTTTTTTCGGCAGAAGAAGCCCCTATTTTTCAGGGGGCAGGCCTTGAAAATTCAAAATAAAAAAAAGCGTTAAAAACACAAAACTCAACCTTATAAATTTTATATTGCAAATTCACGACTTTTGCCGTGACGTGAAAAACTCCGGCGCTTTTGAAGTCCAACACTTCCTTCAGAGTTTTCGTTTTTGCTGGGGCGCCATCGCTTTTACGCTTTTGCTGGCCAGGAGTAGCAGTGGAGAGTTGGAATCGTGAGAGGCCGCTCATTTTTGGCGATAATGTTCAAAAATATTGATATAATCTAAAGTATTATTATTATTATTATTTCTATTTTTATCAAGCAAGTTAAATGAATAAATTTGTTGAAAAAACGTTATTAAATACAATTCGATGAAAGATTAGAATCACATCGCTGGTTAAAATAAGTAAATTTTAAATGGACACATAAATGCCTAAAAGAACAGTTAACAAGAATATTTTTAAACATTTTTAAATTATCAAGCCTTTCTGACTTAGTCCAAATAAAAAATTTTAAAAAAATATTGGTTCAATAGTGCCGACAAGACTGTCGCCGGAACGAATTTGAGTGAATTGTTGGCAGGTTTTACGCAAATGTGACAAATTTTGCGGCTTTTCGTGGCCAAAAATGAAAATTAGTGGAATTTGGGTTAGCGCGGTGCCGACAAGGTTGTCATCGGAACGAATCTGAGTGAATTGTTGGCAAAATTTGTGGCTTTTAGTGGCCAAAATGAAAATTAGTGGAATTTGGGTTGGCTCGGTGCCGACAAGGTTGTCATCGGAACGAATCTGAGTGAATTGTTGGCAAAATTTGTGGCTTTTAGTGGCCAAAATGAAAATTAGTGGAATTTGGGTTGGCGCGGTGCCGACAAGGTTGTCATCGGAACGAATCTGAGTGAATTGTTGGCAAAATTTGTGGCTTTTAGTGGCCAAAATGAAAATTAGTGGAATTTGGGTTGGCTCGGTGCCGACAAGGTTGTCATCGGAACGAATCTGAGTGAATTGTTGGCAAAATTTGTGGCTTTTAGTGGCCAAAATGAAAATTAGTGGAATTTGGGTTGGCTCGGTGCCGACAAGGTTGTCGCCGGTAAAAATTTTTAGACTTTAATTCATTTTTAAAAATTAATTGAAAATTTAAATACAATATTGCTGGAAAATTTTTAATTATTTTTAAGGGGAGATTCCCCTTCCCTGGCTAGGTAAAACGTAAAGACTAAATTGTTATAAGTTTAATATAATCAATTTTTTGAAGAAAAATCCATAAACCATTTTTTACCTTTCATACAAGGAATGTATGAATAAGACGCTCACCAAAAATCGGTATGGAAAGCGGAATTCCGCTGTCCAAAATTTGGGACAATATGCAAACAGAATTCCGCCGGCTAAAACGCCATTAGGCAAACGGAATTCCGACAGCTCAAAAATGAGGCAATCGGCAATCAGAACTTTGCCACAAAAAATTTTCATCAATCGGATCCCTAAATGGAAAACGAACCTGAAATCGACATGCCGACACATCGTTTATTCATACCCATAAGACTAAAAATTGTATTAAATGGCTAAATAAATGTCTTTAATCCGTTTTTGGAAAGTAGTCATTTTTGGGGTAAATTATAAAAGTTTTAAAAATGTATTCGGATATGGAAGAGATGTTCGAATACCCGTTGACGCTTATAATAACACAAAAAGTAAAGTTTTCATAAACAGATGAGATGCCCTGAAAAAGCCAGTTCAGAAATATCAGTCCTGAAAAATCCAGTTGAAAATATAAAAATTGTTTGCCTCGGAAGCTGAATATTGGATTTAATTAAATGCATAATTTTTCGATTGAAAAGGTCACGTATAAGCAACCTCCCACATAAGTGGTAATTGTGGACGCATATAATTTAGCTATGCTTGAAATGCTAGAGCACTTTAGGGATCGGATTTTTAGCGGAGCAATAATTGGCAAACAAAAAATGCTGTAATTAAAATAGGCAGGAGAATCGGTGATTAGGGATGGCTGCGTTGGTCGTTTGTCTTTTCCTTCCTCATTTCATTTTTCTGTAAAGGTCAATCCTGTAAATTGGGTAAACATTGGTGCATCAGGTCAATCACGTAAAAATTGACGTTAAATTAAAATGAGAAAATGAATACTTAATTAGCTGAAAATTTAAGGTCCGATAATTAATATGTGATCGGTGAGCAATTAAGTACATTCTTTTCTTTTTAATTAGCTGAAAATTTAAGGTCCGATAATTAATATGTGATCGGTGAGCAATTAAGTACATTCTTTTCTTTTTAATTAGCTGAAAATTTAAGGTCCGATAATTAATATGTGATCGGTGAGCAATTAAGTACATTCTTTTCTTTTTACACACATTTAATAATTGTAGTTATCAATTGGGCAAGTAAATATCGGCAAAATATACAATGTTATTTTAATTCACATTATGTAGCATTTATCTGATAAAATTAAGGCTATAAACTGTATGCACTAATAGCCAAATATGCATTTCTTAAAGTCTAGAAATTTGTCTAAAGATAAATATACGCAAAAATTTTAAATGTTAAACTACTTTTGAGCTCGTTTTCATAGGATATGGGTAGAAAATTTTCAAAAGTCGTAATATTTATAGCCTTAATAATCAAAATATCATATTCATTCAATGCGAACTTCGTTGGCATGAATTTGTTTAATATGTTTTTGTAAGTCAATCTATGTAAATTAGAATAAATCTTCAAAAAATGTGATGTGTTACATACTTTCCTGTTAAATCCACTTTGACAGTATTGGCATAGATATGCAAATCCGCCATGTATTTGTTTAAAATGGGACTTAAACAAATATAATTAGGGCTATGCATTGTATGGACTACAATTAAGTCTTCTAATTTGCCTAAAATCCTTAATATGCGCTAAATAAACACCATAATGCCAGAAATAGATTTAAATTGAAAGTCAAATAATTTTTGTAAATTTAAAAAAATCATTAAATTACTAAAACGAATTTGACGGAAAAAATTTTTGGCCAAAAATCCTCTCACAAAAACTCTGAAACATTATATTAGCAAAAATACAAATAATAAATTTATAGCGAAATTCGCATTTTTCTCGAAAACACAATATTCTTTAATAGGCTCTAAAAGATTCAACCAAAAGTTAATTTTGATGCAGAAATGCTAATAAGCTAAAATTTTAAGCATATGCCTAGAAAGACAATCAAATGCATAGCCCTAATACTAACTTTTAAATTACTTACAACCATATTGTTTGCTGCAGAGAATTTTTTATGACAAATGCGGCACTCAAATTGCTTTTCTGAAAATTAAATTAAAATTATTTTTCAAAAATATTTTTCTTTGATTTCGATTTCTTGAAAACAAAGGGTAAAATCATTTCATTTTATTTAGTTGCCTACTATACCTCCATGAAGTTTTTGGTGTTTTCTAAGAGATTTGTTCGATTTAAATCCCTTTTGGCACAAATTGCAACGAAACATGGCACTTAATAAGAAAGAACAAAAAGTTCAATTTAATATGAATTTTTTACTTCTGCCTGTTATGTATTTGCATATGAACACCGAGGCCTTTTTTGTTTAAAAAACGTCTGTCACAGAATTGGCAATGTTCCATTTCATCTAGAAATATTTTAATTATAAATTTTGAAAAGAAAAAAAAAAAGTTGTCAAAAGTCCACGATTTCGTAAAATGTAGTTTGAGTAACTAATGTCAGAGGAAAATGGTCGTAATTGCCTCTCAAAACTTTGAAATGGGTAAAAAGCGTTATGTGCTTAGTTTGTTAATTATCACTATACATGTAGTTTCTGATTAAAAGAATTTAAATTATTAAATAGAAAATAAAAATCCACATATTTTTTAAATTTGAATGCCTATCACAGGCCAAGGTCTTAGTCATTAGAATTGCCTGCAATCCGCTGATTCGGTATTGGCTGAGGCTCCTGTGCCGCTATTTGGGGTTCCATGTTTCTGGCGCCTACCGCTTGCTGAATTACATTTAATTAGTTAAATCATTAAATTAAATTATTTAAATCTCAAATTTTAATTTTCAAATCAGCCTGAATTTCTGCAATTGCTTCCTGCACTTTTTGCGCAAATACTCGATTGACAGCATCTCTAACATGTTGAGGCTGTTAATACATAATAAAAGAAAAAGTTTACATTAAAATTTTCTTACAAAATTCGTTAACAAATTGCCGATCGCCTCTGCGTTCGCAATTAATGGACGCTTGAATTCAAAATAATTTATTTTTAATATTATTGTATAAAACATACTGTGCTTGCTTCCAAATTGGTAATTGAGTCGCGCAGCGGTTGAATTATTTGGTAAACAATTGGGCCCTTAAGCTTATACATTTAAATATTTTAATTAAAAATTACAAGGTGTGCCATTATCGGTGGTACCAAAAGACGGAAATCAATCGGTCTCAACATTATATGTTGCATTTTAAATTGTTTAAATATTTTTAATATTAAATTATTTTATTTTATTTTTTAAATGAAGATTTTTCATTGGTCTTAGAGCCTTTAAATGCAAGCCATTTTCAGTCCGAATTCCGCCGTACGTTCCAATTAAGTCATAAAAATTTTTCCGTAAACGGTGGCAGTGAATTTAATCCTCATTCACCCGCGCACCCTTAGGATATTTTGGTCTTTGCGATTTATGACTGTGGCAGCGAAGTGTATGTGTTTGCACTCAAATCGGAAAATACGAAAAATAAATAGGAAAAGATTAAGGCAAAGCCAAAATTTGGTGAAATCCTAGTGATCTTTGACTCCTGATCAAATTTTAATTCAAATAAATTATATAATTTATTCAAGGCCTTTGCTGATCTTTGGTATTTGGCGAGTATAAAAGGGCTTTTCTCGGTTTTGGCTTTCATTTTTCATAATTAAAATGAGACCCCGTTCAAAATCGCTATTCCACCCTAATTCTAATCACAAAAATAAAGAAACGTCAATATGTCGACTTTATTTAAAATTAATTGATGCTGTTCACGGAAAAAGACGATTGCCAACGCCGCATAGGAGCTTCTTTCCGTGCCAGATTCATATAGGTTTTCACAAAAATATTTTATTAATTATCCCAAATAATTCAAAATTACTTTTTTTTTGCATATAGAAAAAAAACACGACCATATTGTGCTTAAGAAAATGCGAAAAAATTTTTGGCAAGTGATCCGGCGGGTATGATCATCAGACAAAATTTCTTTTTTAAAAATATTTTTAAAGTCAAAACGTTTGGCAAACAAAAGAATGTGCCGTGCTGAGAACAACAAAAAAATTATGCAAAATAATTGTGTGATTTGCTAATAAATTGTGATAAGTCATTGTAAACTATTTATTTTTCTTTTAATTTCATTTATTCATAAAAATATGTAAGTAAAAGAAACGTGAAAAATACAATCGCAATAATGCACAAATGATTAATGTTTTTTGTCCAGGTTTGTAGTTGAATTCCGCTTCAAATATTCGTCCATTCCGCTCGAATATTCGTTCAATGTTAAAGTAATAAATTTAGCATTAGACATGGAATTAAAACCATATTTAATCATATTTAAAATTAACGTTTAAACATTAAGTAATGCGCATTTGCTTTATGCGTTGATAGCCTAATGGTTAGTGTGATGGGCTGACCTGTCGAAGGTTCGGATCCGCTAGATGGATAATGAATTAAAAGCAATATAATAAGGTTGGGACAAATGGTCGACAAAATGGTCGACACTTAGGACAAATGGTCGACAGGGATGGGGACGAAGGCCATTTGAGCGCCAACTGGTGTTCAAATGGGACCGCAGTTTTCCATGGCGCTCAAATGGCCGGCTGAGCGCTGGGACTGAAATGTCCCGGCGCTCAGATGGCCCCAGTTACCTGACCTTACACTACTATTAATAAATTAAAAATTGATTAATTATTATAAATATTAATTTATTTTCTAACAGAGCATTGATAATGTAGATCGATTATTCTTAATTTATTTTTATTAATAAATTGTCAATAAATTAATTTTTATGAATTTATAAATTAATTAACATTAAATAATTATAAAAAATTCACATATCATAATTTTTCACATATTATAATAATTGTAAATAAATTTTAATCATATTTTTAATTAACTAATTCTTTTTAAAAAATTTTGTGTTACTTTTTTATTAGTTAATTAACATTTTGAATAAAACATATTTTCACCATGCCAAGTGTTTTTCACCTTTTTTCTCAATTTGAACAGTATTTGTACACGATAAGCTGTGCCCGAAACGCTTTGTCTTGTGGCATTGATAATTTTGACAATATCAAGCAAAGGGATGCCCCCGGCAGACCGATCGGAGTTCAATTTTTGGGCCGCAATTTCGGAAATTTCCTGTGATTAAATTAAATTTTCGAGTTCTACGTCATTTGTTGAAAAATACCTGCCTTCCCTTAAGTTTTTTTTCGAAAATTACCAAGCTTATCTGGTAGTTAGTTCACTTGAGCATATTTACACAAAATACACAATCTTTTTTGGTTTTCTTCAAAAATTTCAACATAATTTTCCAACTTAGTGAAATGCCAGTTAGTGTTTTCTTAGAAAGATAAATATTTCAGCCTAATGCATCATTTTATATGTAAAAAAATAGTTTTGCCATGACATCAAAAAACTGAAAATTTTGGCCTTTTAGTCCCGCTTTTGCTGACCGTGATTTCTGGCAAATTTACACAACACGGCACAACACGGCCGGCCACAATTTGTTGATGAAGCAAACTGAATTCGTCAAGCTGTTCAATCTCCATTTTTGAACGGTGTGGAGGAAAACGTTTGGTCCACGACTCTTCTTCTTCTTCCTCCTCATTTTGACCACTTTGAACGGCGTCTTTACCAATAATCATTATGAAGGCCGGAGAATTTAAATTGAAACCATTGTTTGCTTATAAATTAGCCTAAAAAGCAATAAAAAAATTTAATTTTTTATTGAATAATGAACGAGCTTGGGAAGCCAGCGACCCTTAAAATTGTTAAAAGTCGCCTCAATTAATCAATTAAGCTTCCTCTCAAGAAAGCATCTTCTTCTTTCTCGGAAATAAAAATTATTTTAAATGGAAAAATAAAAACTGAAATTATTATTATTATGGGGAAACCAAAACAAAAATGAAATATCTTAATATTATACTTTTTACTAGAGTAGAGCGGGACCGGGAATTTTGGGCTTAACCAGGACCGGGACCTTTTCGGGTTGAAAAACCGGGAATTTTTGGCTGGGAAAACCGGGAAAAAAACCGGGACTGGTCCCGGTCCCGGTCAAAACCGGGACCTCGGTACTCAGTTGTACTCAGTTGTCCGTGTTTTGGTCCCGGTCCCGCTCTACTCTACTTTTTACTATGGGTATGATGTGGACACAATTCAAAATCTGGCAAAATATAGAAATATGACACACATAAATTGTAAGGAATTACTAAGGAGCGGATGCTTAGCTGCAAAATTTTTTCAATTTATGGATTTATATGGGCAAAAAATGTAAAATATGGGACGAAAATTGGTATAAAAAAAAAAGCAAAAATAGTAAAATAGGGGAGAATTTGGAAAATGTTTGCTTTTTCAAGTAAAACAAAACCCTATGAATCCGCTCCAAATAATGACTCACAAATCACACCGATCCGTCGACTAGGCTTTTTACTTCAGGGACAACAGCTTCTTCCTCTTTTATTTGTTATGCCTGAGAAGTTGCCGATCCGCCCTCATTTTCTCAAAGCTGATCGGCTGCTTCAAAGGAATCAATCGATCAATCACTGTCGGTCTTTACTAGATTAAAGTTACGTATTTGAAATGAGCTTTTATCGAGCTGCATTTAACATTATGTTCTCAAATTTATGAATTGCATATCACAAATTGCTGAAAAAAAGAAAAAATATATAGAAATACAGTAAAACACATTTTTTCCTGTTTTTTCCAGGCTCTGAATAGTCGGAAAACATTTTCTTTTTTGGTTTGTTACGATTTTTTTGTCCAATTCTAATTTCTTACATATAATTTAAATCCTAATAATATTTGATGAGATTTTTTTTTATTATTATTTTAATAGACCACAAAAGCGTACAATCAAAATGGCGATAGATTTGGAAAAGTTTTTGTTGTTATCCCTATTCAGATGTGTTGGTTCAGCAAAATGGTGATTTTCGGTGGGAAGACTTAAGCATCTTCGTCGTCGGCACAGCGATTTGAAAAGCCGCTTTCTTAATTCTTTATCAAATTATTGCATTCTCTCATATAAAGTTTGCCATTATAAAAAAAATATTGAAAGCGCAGCAGACAAAGTTTTTATTTTGAAGCGCGATATGATTTCAGCGATCGTTGATTAAAAATTAAAATTTTCAACAGGGTCAAGTCGCCTTCAATCGTCTACATTAAAATTCATTTTAATTTATCAACAATAAGAAATGATTGACACAAAAATTAACGAATGTTATTTTGATAAATTTTTACACACATTTTAATGATAAAATCACAGTGAGTGTGTTGTTGAATATGCGACTTTTTTCTTTCACTTGATTATTCATCAAATTAAATAATTTTAAATTATTAACAGAATTATATTTAATTGTATATAAAAATTAAAACACTTAAATACTTAATAAAAAGGCAATAAAAGTATAAAAATATATATAATAAATTCAACTAAGATTGTTCACGGTCATTTAACCAAATTGAAAACAGGAGGGCCCAAAATCGGTCTAACAGAAAACTGTGGGTACCGGTTTTTCGGTATTCAATTTTTTGGGGTTTTTAAAAATACATCCCTAAAGATAATAGCTCGCTGAGAATTATCGAAGATTTTTTAAAAAGAGTAATTTATACATTAGCAAAAGAAATATTTATTTTCACCAAAATTTTTTCATTAGGGGTGTATTTGAAACGATAAATTAGCATTTTTTCCATCGTTTACACAATGGATTTTGAAATTTAGCTATTTTGACGGCTTTTGCTCCGCCCCTGGCCGCCAGCAAAATGTTTCTTTGTAATTTGGCGTTGGAATTTAAAATTAATATGTTGCTTTCGTTATGATAATTTGACGTTAATTTAAATTTGGCATTCCTTTTTCTCTCTGGGGCGCTGGTTGGTCTTGTTGGGGGGGGGGGGGGGGTACGTACCCCGTGTACCCCCCCCCTAAATACGGTACTGATTCTTTGGACAAAAAATTGCAATAAAATTGAATAATAAATTCATTTTTTGCATTCTTTATTATGTATTAGCCGAATTATTCACTACTCTTTAATTTCCAAAATTTATAAATCGAAAAAAATAAAATTCGTATCTATAAACATACAAAAATGCCTAATTTGAGTGCCTTTTTGCAAACTTAGTCAATTTACTTTGGGTGATCAGTCCATAAAACAGGTGTGCCCGGTGAATGCGGAGCTGCAGGCGTGACGGCGCTCGTCCGGACGAAGCAGCAGGGGCTCTTATACAAACCAATGGTGGGGCAGTTCGGCTTTGTTTATGTGTTGGAAGCACAGATGGCTTATTTGACGACTCACCGACTGCCAATAGCCGCGCGTATGTTTTTTAAGAGACGCAAAAACCATTAATACCAAACCTGAGGGGTATTTTCTAATTTTTATAAAATTAAAATTTTAAATTTTGATAACTTTTATTTATTTTTTATTTTTGGGGTCGATCATTTAGCAGTGACTATTTAAAGATAATACTGGGAGTTTTTTTAGTTAAAAAACCTTATCAGCGCAAAAACAAAATGTATCCGATAGAAGAAAGAAAGGGGCTAGCCTTGGAACTTCGATTTTCCTTTCCGAAAAAGGCCAAAAATAAATTTTTATTTATTTTGCAGTCTCCATTCCATGTTTACAGATTTTTTTTTTAATTTTTTAAGAATATTATTTTTTTCCCCGAAATTGTCCGCAAATGTCCGTCCGCAAATGTCTGGATGTTTATATGATTTTCCTTGAAAAAGGCACGCAATTTGACCACGTTTAAATTCAAAACAAAATTCTAAAATAAAAACTTTAAAAGATGAAAAATTTTAAATGAAAAGGCACTTTAAAATTTGTAAGCTGATATTTCTCGACCAGATTCACACGGTCGATCAATGGTATCTCCACACAATGAACAAATGCGCCTCACAGCGCGACTTCAACCAGTCCACCTGGAAGAAGTTGGCAAAACTGAGCAGCGTGAGCACTTTTTTTTACTAAATTTTATAAATTTAATGATTAGAGCGCTGCAAATTTGGATATAAATCACGAAATATGTGCCATAAAATAGGGCCAAAAATCATGCAATAAATAATAAAATGGCAATTCAATTTGAGTGTATAATTTCTCAAATTTTCTTCAAACTTGTCATAACGGCTTTATCAGAGTTGGCAAATTGATTGCCAAAATTGGCATCATATTCTTAAACAGAGATGAAGCATTTGCTTGGCCAATTTTAGGAGGGCATTTCTTTTTAAATTTTTGCATAATCGCTTTATCAGAGTTGGCAAATTGATTGCCAAAAATTGGGATCATATGCTTAAATTATAAAAAAAATACAACTTTATACATGAATAAGCTGCATATTGCTTTATTGCTCTTTCTTTTCCAAAAAATCTTTTTTCATTAAAAAATAATGTAAAATTTTTTATTTTCATTATTTTCAATACCAAAGTATTTTACGGTGAAGCACAAATAATCAGCTTGCGAAATTTATGAATTAAAAAATAAAATAAATTTTCAGATGAATGCGAGTATTTTTCTGCTGTTCGCAGTTTGCTGTTCTTTTCTGGTCCATTATTCCCAAGGAATGTTTTCTGGTCTCAAAAATACATTTAAAAAGGAAGAGACAACGCCACAAAAAAAGTCACAAAATGCCAAAAGTTTAAAAAGTTCGAATGCCATGGAAAATCTCAAAATCCAAATTGTGACAGTAGTTTTCAAAAACGATGCTGATCCGTTCACAGTTAAAGGATTTGATCAAAACAATGCTGAATTGTATTCGGCTACAACACAGTCAGGCACATTTAACAATGAAACATGGCAATTTGTGAAGATGAATGTTAATCATTGGGAGGGATTGGACGCCGGCATGATTACTTTCAAAGATGGGAATGAGGTATAAAATGTAATTATTAAAAAGTAAATTATTTAAACGACCATTTTATCCTTTGGCCCAATGTTAAGGGCTAATATTTGTCGGACTCGGAAAGTTTAGTCTGGCAGATTTAGTCTGCGACAAGTTTAGAGCATCATAACTTTTTTCTTTGTTGACCAAATCCAACAAACTTGGTATCATTCGAAAGCTCTTAACCATAAGCTCTATTGCCTTTCCAAAAAACACAAAGATATACCGACATGTAAAATAGTTATAAGTAAAAACATGAAAAAATTCTGTCTTTTGTGAAGTATTCATGTTGCAAATTTTTTATAAGTTCTTCAATCGCTTATAAATAGCTATTGAACAGCTTCTAAACACACTATTCTTTTTCTCCTAAATAATGTTGCTTTCTTAAAAGGGTTATATATATATATAACTTGGAATGTAATTTTTATTTAAGAAAATCGTAAAAAATATGTAATAAAAATGTACTTACTTCTTAAAATGGTTACAAAAAAACTTAAATGAAAAATTAAAAAAGATTTGAGCCCAAAAACGGAATAGGCAGAAATGCCATAAAACTTCAATTACGCTTAGAACATTTGGAAATTTAATTAATTTATTGTCTTTTTCGCGGCCAATAGATCATTTTTTGGTAAAGAAATTTAACTTTTGCAAGTCTGGTTTAGTTTTTCAAGAAACACTGTTCAATTTTATCAAAAATATGTTGAAACTTTGCGGAAAATATTGGCATAAATCTAACTCAATGCTTCAAAATTCCAAAACTTTATCCACCTATAAATCTTTTTTTTTACAAATCCGTCTTTTCCTAGAAATTTCAAGTCACAAAATTACAACCCTAGCAATAAAAAATGAAAATTCATTTGATCGTTTATTATTTTAGGTGTTAGGCGCAGCGACAGTCGAAGTGTTGCGCAGGCAGCCGCCTTTGGATCCGCTTTATACCTTTTTTAATCGAGATTTCTATTACTGTAACGACGACGATGATGGCAAATGGGTGATTAGAGAAATTTGCTTGAGCAACGATGATGACAAATGCGTCAATTATGAAGCCAATTACCGTAGCGAGGATGGCCAATCGTTCATTAGAAAAGATCGCTTAGGTAAATGTTAGGAGAGAAAAAAGGGCATTTGTTGTTGTTGTTGTTGTTGTTGTTGTTGTTGTTGTTGTTGTTGTTGTTGTTGTTGTTGTTGTTGTTGTTGTTGTTTTGTGATTAGATTTAAGCAGTTCAAATGGCTTGCTAGCACATTTACTGCTTAGCTGTGATGCCATTTTTTGGCTTTTCGTTGCGATAAACGATTTCTCTACTATATTTTTTAATTAATAAAAAAAAAAAACAATAGAGCAAAATCTCCTGTAAGATTTTATAAACCATTAAGCTCTCTCATTGAAGCACTACAACATTTCTGGGCTCGAGAAATTAATGTTAATTATTATTAGGGCAATGATTTTTATATTTTTACATATTTTTTTGCTGCTAATTATGGCGAAAGAAGCAGCTACTTTTGTTTGGCGTATATTTTGACATTTTTGGGTAAAAACTATAAGAAAAATAAAAGAGTTCCAAATCAATTTTAAAATCATTGGGTTTCAATGCTGTGCTATATTTTTTTGTTTTTTAAATTTTTTTTTGTGTCTTACTTTTTTTTGCAAAAGTTAAATCATTTTTTTATATATTTAATTACGAATTTATAAATATATTTTTTTATTAAGGAAAATTGGAAATTGGCACATTCATTGATTTCTCTGAGTGGCAGCGCCAATAGGTTTAATACCTTCCCCAGACTTGTGGTTCCATTATTAATATAATTAACGCCCAAAAAAAAAGAAATAGGTGCTAAAAATTGAAAAAATTTGGAGACGAATTTATGTGAATTATTAATTTCTTAAGGGTATATTTTTCTGAAATTTTTGGGGCCATTTCTTAGTGGTGTATCTTTCGTTTTATTGCACTTTCAAAATTATTTATAAGAAATATTAATTAATAAAAAAGTTATAAATTCCTGCCTTTAATAAGAAAAATGCATCCACAATTTTGTCACATTTAATTAACTCACAAATGGAATTGCATTTGAAAACGGAATTGAAAAATGGTTGAAAATAAATATTCCAAAACAAATAGCAGAAGAATAAATCATTTGCTTCTTCTTCAAAATAGTAATATAAGAGTGCTGACGCGTTTCTTAAAACTGCCAAAATGGGGTTGCGCGTTTCTTAAAACTGCCAAAATGGGGTTGTGCGTTTCTTAAAACTGCCAAAATGGGGTTGCGCGTTTCTTAAAACTGCCAAAATGGGGTTGCGCGTTTCTTAAAACTGCCAAAATGGGGTTGCGCGTTTCTTAAAACTGCCAAAATGGGGTTGCGCGTTTCTTAAAACTGCCAAAATGGGGTTGCGCGTTTCTTAAAACTGCCAAAATGGGGTTGCGCGTTTCTTAAAACTGCCAAAATGGGGTTGCGCGTTTCTTAAAACTGCCAAAATGGGGTTGCGCGTTTCTTAAAACTGCCAAAATGGGGTTGCGCGTTTCTTAAAACTGCCAATCGGCGCGTATCTTAAAAACTGCCAAAATGGGGTTGCGCGTTTCTAAAAACTGCCAAAATGGGTTGCGCGTTTCTAAAAACTGCCAATGGGTTGCGGGTTTCTACTTTCAAACTGCCTATCGCGCGTTTATAAACTGCCAAAATGCGCGTTTCTAAAAACTGCCAAAATATGGGTTGCGCGCAATGTTGCGCTCTAAAAACTGCCAATCGGCGCGTTTCATAAAACTGCCAAAATGGGGTTGCTCGTTTCTAAAAACTGCCAAAATGGGGTTGCGCGTTTCTAAAAACTGCCAAAATGGGGTTGCGCGTTTCTAAAAACTGCCAAAATGGGGTTGCGCGTTTCTAAAAACTGCCAATCGGCGCGTTTCATAAAACTGCCAAAATGGGGTTGCGCATTTCTTAAAAACTGCCAAAATGGGGTTGCGCGTTTCTAAAAACTGCCTATCGGCGCGTTTCTTAAAACTGCCAGTGCGCAAATATTATAATACAATTTAATACATTTCATTTAATCAAATCAATGCTTTTATTATTTATTGCACAATAATAAATTTCAAATATATTTTTTTTGTTTGTGCCAACATGTATTAGCTAGCCCTGACGAGTTAGTCAAAATTATGAAAAATATTTGCCAACGTTAATCTATCTATTCTAAGTATTTGACAAAATTATTTCTAAATAAATGAGATTAATTTGTTTTAGAATTTGTTATGCTTGTCAGTTCATGTTTTTGGTGAACACTTTAAAGAATAGTGAAATAATAAAGAACAATAAAAACAGATGTTGATCAGTATTGGATTAATTAATGTCATACCAAGCAATACTGGCATAAAATTCGAGGAATCCATCTATAGTTATATTTTTAATCATATTTTGGCAGTTTTAAGAATCGCGTATGGGTGGCAGTTTTTAAGAAACCCACTTGCACCAATATAAGTGACGAAAAACAAAGCAGTGAAAAAGTCTGAAAAATTAAGAAAGAATGACAAAGATTCTGAGCCTTTGTAGAAAAAAAGTGAAAAACAGTGCAAAATCTTCCAATTTTTTAAATGAAGATATTTTTGAAATATTATAGAAAATTTTGGAAGAAATTTCCGGCTTCTCTCCTTCGGCCCTCTCGCATTATTTGCGAAAAACTCCGAAACGTGGCGAAATCAAATTTTAGTTTTAAGCATAAATTCTCAGGTAAAGAATATTTCAATTCAATCAGACATTCCCTATTTAAAAAATTGCCAAACAAATGTAAAAAATCAGGACAAAACTTGCTATTTTAAATTTCTCATAAAAAAACTTTTAACTTTTGTACAGAGTGGTCCGTCGGTTATTCATTTTTCTAGATTATAATAATATTATAATTATATAGGTATCCAATATTTTCTTGTCAAAAAATATATAAAATATTCATCATATGAATATTAATTTTACATTTACGAGGCAGCGCTAAATTATATAATATTGAGTGTTATTGATTTTACACATGAATTTAGTGAATCGCATAAGAAGATATTATAATTTTATCAATCACTGAGTTTTTTTGTGGATCGACCTAGCACCTAAAGAAAAGTATTGTCCAATGAATTAAATGATTATTAAATTTAAAATAAAAATTTCAAATTTTCCGTCGTCCAAAAATTAAACTATTGGATCTTTTGCTAACGCAAATACAAAAAACATTATTTTTCCTACTAATTTTGCTATAGAGAATACAAGGAAAAATTTGTTAAGCAATGTTCTTATTTCATAATTAAAAATAGTTAGTTCGAATCGTTGAATTTTGTGGAGATAAAGGTGCGTCAAATTCACAGGGATTTCACATATTCATAGAATGTATTTATGTTTTAATTAAAATTCCTCAAGATTCCGCATTTGTCTCGACAAGCCAACCATGAATTTTTGATCAGCGGCACATTGCCCAAATCAGTACCGCCGCTTTTTAGCACATTTTGGGAAATTCAGAGATTGTTTTTCTTTTCTTCATCATTCTTCTCTTACCGATTTTGCTTTTTCAATTTCTCTCTGCTGATTTTCCTTGGCATTTTCGTAAATATTAAAAGCCCAATTTGGTGTCAACTAACGCATTCCAATAGTTTAATTTTTGGACGACGGAAAATTTGAAATTTTTATTTTCAATTTAATAATCATTTAATTCATTGGACAATACTTTTCTTTAGGTGCTAGGTCGATCCACAAAAAAACTCAGTGATTGATAAAATTAGAGACCGGCGCGGGACGGGATCCCGCGCGGGATTTTGCGGGATCCCAGTCCGCAATCCCGCATTTTTTGGAAAATGCGGGATTTGCGGGATTGCGGGATTTGTGGGATTAATCCCGCGGGATCCCGTCCCGCAAAGAATTTTGAGTTCCAATCCCGCAGCGGGATCCGCAAATTTGACTTTTTGTGCGGGATTCTGCGGGATTTCATTGATTTTTTGAAAATTTTAAAGAATAGAATGCCAAATAAAGTGTTTAATTTGCTTTATAAAATATAATTAAATATTCCAGTAAAAAAATAAAGATATATATTTTTTAAATGCCATAATTTAAGCAAATATGAGCCACCCAATTTGGCAAATTGGGCTTTTTAAACGAACTACAGAAGATTCGGTCGAGTGTTTGGAGTGTAAAAGTAAAAACGTCAGTAATTTTACTCTTAAATTGTCACAGCGGAGTGTCAAAGGGCTCAAGACCCATTTGTTTGCCAAGCACAAAGACACGCCGTATGCAGAAAAATACTTAAAACTGGATGAAGGCAAGTCAAAGAAGGATGGTCCAAAAATCACAGATTATACAACACGGAGTTCGGGTCCAAGAATAAAATTGTGATTTAAATTAATTACCATTTTAGGCAAATTAAGTGTGATGGACAAGGACATTATCAATTTTATTGCTTGTTGCAATTTGCCGTTCCAAATAATCAACCACAAAACTTTCAAAAAATTGCTCCGAAATCCTTCGGAAAATTTACGCGACGAAAGCCATTACCGAAAAAATGTCCTGCCTGAAGTTTACAAAGTTGTCAAACACCAGATCAAGGGAGAAATTGCTGAGTTTGAGCAAATTTGTTGTACCTCTGACATTTGGACTTCGGATACAACTAAGGATGCCTTCATAAGGTTTTTATTCGTTTGGTACAAATGAAAATATTCAAAAATTTAGCTTGACTGCTGTTGGTGTTAGCTCAAAATTTTCGCGCAAAAAATTTACTCTAGCTATTCAAAAATTTCATGGGGCCCACACTTCGGAACGCATCTCTGAAATCCTAAAAGCTCTTCTCGAAAGTTGGAATGTAAAAGAATGCCATTGTTTTGTGACCGATTCGGCAGCAAATTTAGTTAAGGTTAGTTTATTGAACATTTTATTTCAAATACATTTTTTGGAGGCATTGGATTTAATGCACATTGAAAGAATCAGCTGTGCCGCTCATGACCTCAATTTATGTGTAAAGGATTGCTTTTCAAAAGAAAAAGACGAAATGGCTCAAATTTTCGAAAAATGTCGAAAAATTGTTGGAACTTTAAAACATTCGGCAAAATTGATGGATGATTTAAAAGATGTTCAAGGCGAACTTGGTCTACCGAAAGCTAAATTGCTTCAAGTTGCTAATTATCAAATACTCATTTAATTTTCATTTCAAAGACGTAAGCACGAGGTGGAATTCGACATTACGTATGATCGAACGTATGCTGGAACAATCGGCTGCTATTGATGAATTTTTGGTTAGAAACAGGAAATTCGATCTGCTTCTAAGTCAAGAAGAATGGTCCATTCTCAAGCTAATTAAGGCAATTTAGTGTTCAATATTTTCTTATGTTTTAAAATTTTCAGGAACTTCTAAAGCCCACCGAAGAAGTCTCTTTACATTATTGTAAAGAAATCCTCTCCGCCCGAATTCCGCTCGCTCGAACTTTGGTCTCCACTTTGGAACGAGTTGATCTTTCAGTGACAATTGATGGCGAAATCAAAATAATTAACGAAGTTGAGCAAATGCGTACAAGGCTGATTGAGGCGGTTAAAAAGCGTTTTTTACAAAAAGAAAATAGGTATATACTTAAAATACTATTATATTTTAAATTAAACATTTAGACTTTGTATGTTGAGTACTTTTCTCGACCCTCGCTTCAAGGATCGTTTTTCCGACGAAAGTGACATATTTTTTGCGCGCGTTGCACGTTTTTTGAAGGATGAAGGAGCAGAAGAAAATGACATTTTGGAAAATTTGGAGGATGAAGTGAATTCGACTCGCATTTTGCCACCAGCCAAGCGCGCTTGTTCCATTGTGGAGATAATTCAGAACATAGCCAGTTGTACCAAAAAAGGTGGTACCAAAATTGCAATTTTGATTTAAAAAAATTTTAGCTACATCATCTCAAAATAAGGGCATGTCGGAAGAAATTCTCACATACAAAGAGGACATTTGTGTTTCCATGAATGTTGATCCGTTGCAGTGGTGGAACAGCAATGAAAGAAAATTTCCTAAACTTTCAAAGATTTCGAGTCGTTATTTGACACCACCATGCACAAGCATTTCCAGTGAACAGCTTTTTAGTGTGGCAAGAGACGTATATGACTACCGTCGGTCAAATATCTCTCCAGAAACGGCCGAAATGTTGATCTTTTTGCACAATTCTATTCCTGATGTGAATTTCTCATATTAATTTCTATGTTCATCAGTTTTTGGTTTTAAAACGGCACATTCATTTATTTTTTGAAGAATTTTTTATTAATACAATATTTTTTCGAAATTCAAAAATCCCGCAATCCCGCGCGGGATCCCGCAAATTTTAAATGCGGGATTTGCAGGATTGCGGGATTTGCGGGATTAATCCCGCGGGATCCCGTCCCGCAAAAAATTTTGAGTTCCAGTCCCGCAGCGGGATCCGCAAATTTGAAATTTCCGGTCTCTAGATAAAATTATAATATCTTCTTATGCGATTCACTAAATTCATGTGTAAAATCAATAACACTCAATATTATATAATTTAGCGCTGCCTCGTAAATGTAAAATTAATATTCATATGATGAATATTTTATATATTTTTTGACAAGAAAATATTGGATACCTATATAATTATAATATTATTATAATCTAGAAAAATGAATAACCGACGGACCACTCTGTACAAAAGTTAAAAGTTTTTTTATGAGAAATTTAAAATAGCAAGTTTTGTCCTGATTTTTTACATTTGTTTGGCAATTTTTTAAATAGGGAATGTCTGATTGAATTGAAATATTCTTTACCTGAGAATTTATGCTTAAAACTAAAATTTGATTTCGCCACGTTTCGGAGTTTTTCGCAAATAATGCGAGAGGGCCGAAGGAGAGAAGCCGGAAATTTCTTCCAAAATTTTCTATAATATTTCAAAAATATCTCATTTAAAAATTGGAAGATTTTGCACTGTTTTTCACTTTTTTTCTACAAAGGCTCAGAATCTTTGTCATTCTTTCTTAATTTTTCAGACTTTTTCACTGCTTTGTTTTTCGTCACTTATATTGGTGCAAGTGGGTTTCTTAAAAACTGCCACCCATACGCGATTCTTAAAACTGCCAAAATATGATTAAAAATATAACTATAGATGGATTCCTCGAATTTTATGCCAGTATTGCTTGGTATGACATTAATTAATCCAATACTGATCAACATCTGTTTTTATTGTTCTTTATTATTTCACTATTCTTTAAAGTGTTCACCAAAAACATGAACTGACAAGCATAACAAATTCTAAAACAAATTAATCTCATTTATTTAGAAATAATTTTGTCAAATACTTAGAATAGATAGATTAACGTTGGCAAATATTTTTCATAATTTTGACTAACTCGTCAGGGCTAGCTAATACATGTTGGCACAAACAAAAAAAATATATTTGAAATTTATTATTGTGCAATAAATAATAAAAGCATTGATTTGATTAAATGAAATGTATTAAATTGTATTATAATATTTGCGCACTGGCAGTTTTAAGAAACGCGCCGATAGGCAGTTTTTAGAAACGCGCAACCCCATTTTGGCAGTTTTATGAAACGCGCCGATTGGCAGTTTTTAGAAACGCGCCCCCATTTTGGCAGTTTTTAGAAACGCGCAACCCCATTTTGGCAGTTTTTAGAAACGCGCAACCCCATTTTGGCAGTTTTTAAGAAATGCGCAACCCCATTTTGGCAGTTTTATGAAACGCGCCGATTGGCAGTTTTTAGAAACGCGCAACCCATTTTGGCAGTTTTTAGAAACGCGCAACCCCATTTTGGCAGTTTTTAGAAACGCGCAACCCCATTTTGGCAGTTTTTAGAAACGAGCAACCCCATTTTGGCAGTTTTATGAAACGCGCCGATAGGCAGTTTTTAGAAACGCGCAACCCCATTTTGGCAGTTTTATGAAACGCGCCGATTGGCAGTTTTTAGAAACGCGCAACCCCATTTTGGCAGTTTTTAGAAACGCGCAACCCCATTTTGGCAGTTTTTAGAAACGCGCCGATTGGCAGTTTTTAGAAACGCGCAACCCCATTTTGGCAGTTTTTAAGAAATGCGCAACCCCATTTTGGCAGTTTTAAGAAACGCGCCGATTGGCAGTTTTAAGAAACGCGCAACCCCATTTTGGCAGTTTTAAGAAACGCGCAACCCCATTTTGGCAGTTTTTAAGAAATGCGCAACCCCATTTTGGCAGTTTTAAGAAACGCGCCGATTGGCAGTTTTAAGAAACGCGCAACCCTATTTTGGCAGTTTTAAGAAACGCGCCGATTGGCAGTTTTTAGAAACGCGCAACCCCATTTTGGCAGTTTTTAAGAAATGCGCAACCCCATTTTGGCAGTTTTAAGAAACGCGCAACCCCATTTTGGCAGTTTTAAGAAACGCGCAACCCCATTTTGGCAGTTTTAAGAAACGCGCAACCCCATTTTGGCAGTTTTAAGAAACGCGCAACCCCATTTTGGCAGTTTTAAGAAACGCGCAACCCCATTTTGGCAGTTTTAAGAAACGCGCAACCCCATTTTGGCAGTTTTAAGAAACGCGCAACCCCATTTTGGCAGTTTTAAGAAACGCGCAACCCCATTTTGGCAGTTTTAAGAAACGCGCAACCCCATTTTGGCAGTTTTTAGAAACGCGCAACCCCATTTTGGCAGTTTTTAAGAAATGCGCAACCCCATTTTGGCAGTTTTATGAAACGCGCCGATTGGCAGTTTTTAGAAACGCGCAACCCCATTTTGGCAGTTTTTAGAAACGCGCAACCCCATTTTGGCAGTTTTTAGAAACGCGCCCCCATTTTGGCAGTTTTTAGAAACGAGCAACCCCATTTTGGCAGTTTTATGAAACGCGCCGATAGGCAGTTTTTAGAAACGCGCAACCCCATTTTGGCAGTTTTATGAAACGCGCCGATTGGCAGTTTTTAGAAACGCGCAACCCCATTTTGGCAGTTTTTAGAAACGCGCAACCCCATTTTGGCAGTTTTTAGAAACGCGCCGATTGGCAGTTTTTAGAAACGCGCAACCCCATTTTGGCAGTTTTTAAGAAATGCGCAACCCCATTTTGGCAGTTTTAAGAAACGCGCCGATTGGCAGTTTTAAGAAACGCGCAACCCCATTTTGGCAGTTTTAAGAAACGCGCAACCCCATTTTGGCAGTTTTTAAGAAATGCGCAACCCCATTTTGGCAGTTTTAAGAAACGCGCCGATTGGCAGTTTTAAGAAACGCGCAACCCTATTTTGGCAGTTTTAAGAAACGCGCCGATTGGCAGTTTTTAGAAACGCGCAACCCATTTTGGCAGTTTTTAAGAAATGCGCAACCCCATTTTGGCAGTTTTAAGAAACGCGCAACCCCATTTTGGCAGTTTTAAGAAACGCGCAACCCCATTTTGGCAGTTTTAAGAAACGCGCAACCCATTTTGGCAGTTTTAAGAAACGCGCAACCCCATTTTGGCAGTTTTAAGAAACGCGCAACCCATTTTGGCAGTTTTAAGAAACGCGCAACCCCATTTTGGCAGTTTTAAGAAACGCGCAACCCCATTTTGGCAGTTTTAAGAAACGCGCAACCCCATTTTGGCAGTTTTAAGAAACGCGCAACCCCATTTTGGCAGTTTTAAGAAACGCACAACCCCATTTTGGCAGTTTTAAGAAACGCGCCGATTGGCAGTTTTTAGAAACGCGCAACCCCATTTTGGCAGTTTTAAGAAACGCGCAACCCCATTTTGGCAGTTTTAAGAAACGCGCAACCCCATTTTGGCAGTTTTAAGAAACGCACAACCCCATTTTGGCAGTTTTAAGAAACGCGCAACCCCATTTTGGCAGTTTTAAGAAACGCGCAACCCCATTTTGGCAGTTTTAAGAAACGCGCAACCCCATTTTGGCAGTTTTAAGAAACGCGCAACCCCATTTTTGCAGTTTTAAGAAACGCGCAACCCCATTTTGGCAGTTTTAAGAAACGCGCAACCCCATTTTGGCAGTTTTAAGAAACGCGCAACCCCATTTTGGCAGTTTTAAGAAACGCGCAACCCCATTTTGGCAGTTTTAAGAAACGCGCAACCCCATTTTGGCAGTTTTAAGAAACGCGCAACCCCATTTTGGCAGTTTTAAGAAACGCACAACCCCATTTTGGCAGTTTTAAGAAACGCGTCAGCACTCTTATATTTACTATTTTGAAGAAGAAGCAAATGATTTATTCTTCTGCTATTTGTTTTGGAATATTTATTTTCAACCATTTTTCAATTCCGTTTTCAAATGCAATTCCATTTGTGAGTCAATTAATTAGGGAACTTAATTTGTTTAATCATTTTTGATAGGAAGACGACAACATGTTTAATGCGTTTGTTCGAAATGGTCATAAAATGCAAATCAATGAATATTCAAAGCAAAAATATGAGGGACATTTTGGCATTGTTTATTTTACGAGAAAGAATTGGCAATGTGACAAAATTGTGGATGCATTTGAAGAATATGAAAGGGCAGAATGCCAAAAATATCGAAAATATTTGGACATTTTGTACGAATATTTATATAGAGAGTACGTCGGAATTCAAACAGTGAAGCCCAAATTTGTGTTTAAAGAACGAATTGAAATTGAAGGGTCAATAATTTATGCGGTGATTTGCTTGGCCAGAATTTCGCTATTTTATTTTAAATTATCTTGGAGTAATGACTTTAAATATAAATTAAGTGAATTTTTCATTTATAATTCTGAACCAAAATTGTTGAATGAGAAGAGATTAAATTTTGAAGTTAAATTGGTTAATGAAAATGAAATGCCAATTAATGAAATGATTTTGCAATTGGCAATTGACAGAGCATATGAATATCAAACAATTGAAAGTTTAGACGCAATAATCCGACAAAAATTCAAGAAAATGTTGGAGGAAATGTTCAAAAAAGCGGAAGAAATGGCAAAAAAACATAAATGGCAAACCTTTTTCGCGATTTTTTATCCATATTTTTTAATGCCCTAATGATTAGAGCTCGACAAAACGACTTTTGGGGGGTTTTAAATGCATTTCTTTGAAAGATTTGTTCAGCTTTTATTAAAAACTGTTTATTAAAAGCGCAAATTGTGATAATTATTTAAATATATGCAAATTTTGTAATTTTTTTTTAATAAAATTAAGTCTTTTGCGAGTAAAAAATAATTGGCATCATGTCAAAATTGGCTCCTAAATTCCAATGCCTCCCTTCTGCTGTTTAAATCATATGATGCCAATTTTACAAATCAATTTGCCAGCACTGTTTAAAGGCTTCATGCCAAAATTTAAAAGAAAATGCCCCAAATCGGAACAGGACGGTTCGGTGCCCGCCGTTTCGGTGCCAGCCCAAGTTTTGGACGACAACTTTTGATGTAGACTTTGATTCCTCCTTTTATTGTCAGTGGGCCGAAATAATCGACGCCAGTCTTCTCAAATGGCCTTATTGTCTGTCGTAACTCGTTCCTTTGGTATGTCTAGCATTTGAGGGTAAGCGTATGGCTTCAGTCTCTCTTTGCGACAGTTTAAACACCCATATTGCTTTGACTGTATCGTGTTTTGATGAATCTTCTGCCTTTTGGTATCCAAAACTTCTCTCTTATTTGTGCCAACAGTGTGTTATGATTTGGGTGTCTCATTAACAAATGTGCCTCCATGACATTGAGTTTTGTTGTCCATGATTCCGGTGGCAAATAAATTGGAAATTTCGTTTCCTCATTTATTATTGCTTCTCCAATTCGTCCTCTGCATCTCCAGAGCTCTTTATCGTTGAATAGACGAAGGTCTCTTTGAAGTTTTTCCGATGGAGGAAATTGCTTTTGTGCCTCCCAAATTATTAACTGTTCAGATGCACGTAATTCTGACACAGACAGTATACAGGGACAAAGAATTGATAGGCTTCATGTACCAATAATACCCTCATTGACAAGATGCCCATGAGTATACCATCAATACAATTTTCGAATTTTATGTTTCCTGTACCAAGGTTACCCTCATGGGTAAGATGCCAATGAGGATATCATCCATACAAATTTTTTAATTTTATTTTTGTTCGAATTCGGGAATGCCGGATTCGTGATCAGCGACCCCAAAAACCCCTTAAAACCTATTTTCATTATCGGTTCTGGTCGGTTTTATGCGTCCCATGAATGACCATGCTCAGTTTCTTAGGCCATAACTATTTTCTTACTTTGCCAATACCTATATTCTTAGTGTCAAACGAAAGCTAAGGTCTATAGAAGCTTTTGTATAACTTTATTTTTTTGCTAAATGCAATAGACAAGAAATTATTCTCGAAAAAGTTGAATTCCGTGTTTTCTCATTGTAATTTCTTTTTTAATGCCAGTATTTGCTCTTTTCTTGCATTTATAAAATCCCGAGACCTTAAGCTCTCGTTTGATACCAAGAATATAGGTATTGACCAAGTAAGAAAAAGTGATGGCCTTAGAAACTGAGGATGGCAATTCATGGGACGCATAAAACACGAACAGAACCAAAAAATCATAGACAAAATTGAAAAATGGGTGTCATGGCAACTCGTACAAAAGGCAACTCGTACACAGGCAATCTAGGCTAAAAAATCCATTTAGATTTTCTTTTATCTAAAAATTCTAAGTTTTAGTTGAAAATTCTTAGAAATTTTTTTTTTGTACGAGTTGCCATTGACCCGAAAAATGGTTTGTACTTGTTAAATTCGTTTCAAATTTTGCATAGAGATAGAGAAAAATATAACGCATCCTGTAATACAGCCATTTTTTGGCTTATACATTATTTCATGAGCAATAAGAAAAACAAATTTTCGAACGCTCTTATCTTTTTAAATCGTCAAATCGCTTAACATTTACTATGAAAAAGCTCCTTCTCATCGAGAGCTTTCGAATGATACCAAGCTTGTCCAATTTGGTTTCCAAAAACCATCAAAAATAATTTTCAAAAATCGTAATTTTTTAATTTTTTTTTTTTGTAGTTATTAAAAACCTAATTTGGTCAAAACATTAAAAAGCATAATTAAACATTAGTAATACCTATGTATGATTTAAATACAATTGTTTTATTTTTTTTTTTTTTGAATATCCTCTCATACGAAAACGGCCGTACGAAAAGGGCCTGGCCCCAACATCTCCAACACATGGAATTCAAAAAATCGCGGGATCTTGCCAAATATTGTCCGGAAAAAACAAATTCAAATAATTCTCCAAACCTAATCCCGTTTTACTATTTGCTCCTTTGACATCTTGCCACGTGGAGCGATCATTTTCCAAAAAAAGAAAGAAGAAAAGAAACGATAGCACTAGGTGAAATAGTGCATGGGTAGTACGCTCCTCTGTCACCCATCCCTCGCTCTTTTTACACCCCAGCGAAAAATCAAACACAATTTTTAAATCTATAGCAAATACGCTCGGCATTGTCGTTGTGCGGTTGCTCGCCGGCCCCGTTTCCTTTTATTTCGCCGTGGACCCCGCGGCCGAGCTTGCTTCGCTATCCCCCACTTGCCCATGCGCACACGCACGGTCGCGGGACCGGCAACCAGCGGTGGGACACGTACGAAAGAAACTCTATACACCAATTTCTTTTTTGCCCAGAAATATTTTTGAATCCATGATTTAAAGAAAAATGGTAAAATCGGTTTTTTATTGAAAAAAATAGTAGAAAATATCGTAAAAAGAGGACACCATTTACAAAATCAACACATAATATGTAATAATGATAGGGATTCATTGAAAATTGTGAATTGCTCTCAGCATTCAAACGCCAAATCACTCAATTAAATTTGACATATTTTAAATTTACTTATTACAGTAATGCCATTGGCAATGAATGAAATTGGGGATACGGTAAAGGGACAGAGTTTATATAAGTAAACAGAGCGATACGGTAACAGCACCAAAAATGGGCGAAAAATGGGGAAGAGAAAGGAAAACAGAGCATGAGCACACCATACACATTCAAATAATAATGCAAGAATAAGGGCAAGAAAACGACCGTATAAATTAATTACAGTACACCACCGTAAATAAATTAATTAAAAATAGTCTTCGCACATTTCAGGATGTGAATCAAAGATTTATTTTTTTTTGTATATAGGTAATTCTTTCCTATTTGTTGGGCCTTTGAAACAGAAACACGGTAATGGATTGTGCGTACTGTAAATGGACACAGTAAGAAAAAAAAATAATATCGACACATTTTTTAAACCAATTTAAATAGAAAGCAAAATAATGGTGAGGATGACAATTGCTTTTAAGTAAATAAGTACAAAATCAAACAATACATAAAAATAAAATGGAAATAGTAAAATTTATTTGTTTTTGGGTTTTACAATTTAATTCAATTTATTAGCACCCAAAAATGTTTGGGAGAAAATGTGCGAAAAAATTTAACATTGCCCATAAATTAGGGAATTCAAAAATTCCTTGTCCAGAAACCTGTCGGGGTCGTCAAAAGTCTGTAAGTCGGCGAGAATTGCCGGGAAAAAATGCCTGAATCCCGGAAATATATGACCATGAATGTTCCAAAAATTTTCGGGTCAGTTTCCCAATTTTTGAAATATTTTGTGCCTCGGATACATCGCAAAAACACACACAAACCAATGTCCTCAAAAACGAGAATTCGGTAGAGACCGGAAATTTCAAATTTGCGGATCCTGTTGCAGGATTGGAATTCAAAATTTTTTACAGGACAGGATCCGGCAGGATTAATCCTGCAAATCCTGCATTTAAAATCTGCAGGATCCTGCGCAGGATTGGTGTTTTAGGAAATTTCAAAAAATTCTGTATTAATAAAAGTCTTTCAAAGTATAAAAAAGTATTAAAGACCGATTTGCCAAATTGGGTGGCTCATAATAATAGCTTAAATTAAAGTAAAATAATTTTTATTTAAATTTCTTTGCAAAAAAGCCATAATTCATTATGTATAGGGATGGGATTTTTAGGCACAAAAAATCGCGAAATAGGCACTTAAAAAGGCAGAAAAATCCTAAAATAGGCACGAAAATAGTAAAAAAAAATTTTATTAACGCTTTTTAGGTAGCAAAACACATAAAAAATTCAATTGTATAAACTTTTTTCGAATAAGGATAAGTTTTTAAACGAAAAATTTTTATTAAGAAAAAATTTTTTGAAAAAAGAAAGTTTCTGAATATTTGGCATTCTATTTTTAAAAATTTTCAAAAAATCAATGCAGGATCCTGCTGAATCCTGCATAAAAATCAAATTTGCGGGTCCTGTTGCAGGATTGGAATTCAAAATTTTTTACAGGACAGGATCCGGCAGGATTAATCCTGCAAATCCTGTATTTTCCAAAATATTCAGGATTGCGGACTGGGATCCTGCGCAGGATCCTGTCCTTCGCCGGTCTCTAGAATTCGGTAGAAAATGAAAGGCATTGCGCCAAAGACAAACTTTTAATTTAAAAAAGAGTTAAATGGCACGCCACAAAAAAAGTTGGAAAACAAAGAAAAAAAAGATAAAATGATGATAAAAAATTAAGTAGTCATCAAAAGGTCAGCCAGCACACACAGAAAAAATACAATTAAGAGAGAAAAAGGGAGGAGTCAAATCAAAGGGAAAGAGCCGCCACTAATTAATATAAATTAATGTGTTTTGTTTTGATTTTGCTGTTGGATTGGCGCCATATATTATCAATAAATATTCTTTCTTCCGTCTCTCCATTTAATGATGATGATGGTGTTGATGAGGCAAGTTGTTGAAGTCGAACTTGCGGAACAGTTCCGTGTCCGCCTCCGTCACCGCCCGCTTCGCTTTTGCGCACGAAAAGCGCGGCTGCTCCCGCGTGAATCTGAAAAGGGAAAACGGAGGGAAAATTAAAATTTTTAGTCTTTAAAAAACGAATTTTAAAAATAATTTGGGCTCTCAGTTGTATGGGGAATTTGAATTTTTGCATTTATTAAGTTCGCTTGATAAATTTCTGTAGATTCTTGAAATCTTCCGGCGACAACAAAGGCACAATTAAACCCATTTTTTTTTTTGTGAATTTGACGGTAAAATTCATAAATTATTACAAAGGGCCCAAAATGTGGGACCATTTCGCATCGAGGGGGGGGGGTGTAAAAGAGGTTGGGGGGGGGGTCGCAGCGAAGGGTAAAAGAGGGAAATTTCTGAAAAATTTGGCTATTTGCTTAAAAAATTGCATTAAAAATCCCATCTTTGAATACATTTTGTTGATCAAATTTTTAGTTTTTTTTGTTGCATTTTACGCGAATTACGTCATTCCTTCGTCATTTTTCGGCAATTCGCAGAGATATTTCGGCACTTGGCACAAAAATTCAGACCCCTCCACTCTCCCTCACTTTGCTCATGTGTATGATTTAGTGGTTGTTTGTTACTCACTCCTCGTCAAAGTTGGACACGTCCTCCGGGTTGGCAATTTGCGGCACAAACTTTGGCCTGATCTGCTTGCTCAACAGACTGTCCCAATGGATGTGCTGAAAAAAAAATTAGTGAATTACATATTTATTGAGCGGGGAAGTCTATTGCCGGAGAAAATGTTGTCGAATTTTCGTAGCTAAATTACCCGCCACGTGAGAAAAAAAAATTTTTTTTTTTTTGAAAGTAGTTTTTATAAGAAAAGTGCAAGAAAAAAGAATGCTCGCAAATTTTTCAGCGATTTTTTGGAAATTTTTTTTTGAAAAATCAATTACTAATTCACTATAAAAAATTACGTTGCCCCCCTCCCTCTCTTCTCTTTTCCCACTCTCCTCTCACCATAAAAAAGCGCTGCTTTTTGATCTCCCGCGCGTCCTCCTCGCCCGAGCCGATCCGCTTCTCCGCATTTTTGCGCATCAGCTACAAAAAAAAGAAGAAGAAAGATTTTCAGATTTTAAAAATGAAATATATTCAATTATATTTGTCATATTTTTTCAATTTTTATTATTTTTCTTCAATTAAAATTACCCTTCGCATGATGGCAATCGATTCAATTGACAAGTACTGGGGATAGTTCACTTCATCACTGTTTTAAAAGGGATGTTATAGCAAAAAAATTAGCATAGCAGGTCGTTTCAGCTGAGAATTTTTTTTAAAAAGTTTGAATTTTCTTTTAAATTTGACGCCGGGGGTGGAGGAGGAATCCTCACAAAAATCCATATTTTTGGTCAATTAAGGACAGACCTTGGAAAAATAAAGACATTTGCTAGCAAAAACGCAAAAAAAAAAATGCTAAAAGAAAAGAACAAAACGCCTTTTTCCCACCTGACAATTGAGTCGAATATTTCCTCCTCGTCCGAACCGGAGAAGGGTGGCTTAAATAGAGAAAATTAAATTTTAATTATTTTTTTTTCATTGGCATTATTTATTTACCTCGCCGACCAACATTTCGAAAATCAGCACACCCAAACCCCACCAGTCAATGGCACGCGTGTAACTGTTCTCCGTCAGCACCTCGGGGGCCAACTGAAAATTCAAATTAAAAATGCAAAAAATAAGGAAAAATTTAGGGTTTTGTAAGGAAAAAAAAGTTGAACTAATTTGTAATTGCTTTTTTTAAGTTTTAAAATTTATGAAAAAATATTTACTTTTTGTTATTAATCATTTAAATTTTATAAATTTAAATCAATATTTTTTGAAAATTAATTATATTTAAAACACTGACAAATTCGGGCGTTCCGCAAAAGGTTGACGTTTTGTCGAATGGGCCCATGCCCTCCTTGCAAAGTCCAAAGTCGGCCAACTGCAAAAGTCAATTAAAAAAAATCAGGAAAAATTCAAGGAAAAACAGATTCTCCGTTTTTGAAGTATCATTATTTTTTCTGGGGTGGGGTGTTTGCTGATCGTTTCAAATTTAAATTTTGTAATCGACACATTTTCTTACAAATTGCTATAGCATTGCTTACCTTCACATATCCTTCCCGGTCCAGAATCAAATTGTCCAACTTCAGGTCCCTGTACACAATGTTGTTGGCGTGCAAAAATTCCTGGAGAAAAAATTTAAAAAAAAAGAAAAATTTATGATGATATTGATTTAATGGTGGTAAAATATGAAAAACATATTTCATTCATGCATTAAATATATTTTGCCCACCAATCCGAGCAGAATGCACGCGGCGTAGAAGCAGGCACGGTCCTCCGCGAAAATGTCGTCATGGATGTGTCTGAAGCAAAATTTAATTAATTTATTTTGTTTATTAAATCAAAATTCAAATTTAATATAGTACCTCATCAGATCGCCGCCCATTGCGTACTGAAAATTAAAAACTGTGAAAAGGAGACAATAAAAATGCATTTTTTTTGCATTAAATCGATTAGAAAAATAATTTTCAAAATTTAATTAACAATTTTTTAAAGAAAATAATTTTTGAAATATGTAAGGAAAAAAAATAAATTTTTTCAAGTGATCGTAATGCCATTAACCCAATTTGGCAAATTCCCGCCTCCCCCCCGCCCGTCCAAGTAAAGATTTTAAAATAATTTATTCATCATGGCTTGGCGCACAGGGACGGTCCCAGGGGGGGGGGGGGTACGGGGGGGGGGTACGCGGGGTACGTACCCCCCCCCTCCCAGACCTAGCCTCTCACCCAAATTTTCCAACAAATTTCCACTAAATTTTCAAAAAATCGACATTTTTGATGAAAATCTCCTAAAAATGGCTCAAAATCGCAAAATTCATCACTTTTTGGACACGATTCGTTAACAAATCGCATTAAAAAAAATGCAAACATTTTCCCGGCGGCGCCTATCGGCACCGCCGGACCCCTTGTTTCCCAAAATTTTTTTTGAAAAACCGCCGCAAAAAAAGTGGAGTGAAAAGCAAAAAAAGGTCGTCGCCCAGGGGGAGGTACCCCCCCCCCCAGCCAAAATCCTGAGACCGTCCCTGGCTTGGCATGAGGACGACCGACCTCCATGACGAAGAACACATGGTCATGCGTTTGAAAAGTGGCGTGCAAATTGATCAGAAACGGGTGCTTGCTGGAGCTGAAAGGGAACAAAAATTGTTGAAGATAAAAATATAATTTCAATTAGAAATTTAGGAAAAAATAAATAAAAATTTTTCCAAAATTTTATTTAATTTTTTTTTTTGCCGGCACGACGCCTTTTTTCTGCTCTTTGGCACGCAAATTTTTTGCCACAATAATTTTTTCATAAAATTTTGTTAAAATTGTTGGCGATGGATGTAAAGCGGGTGATTTAATTGTTTATTCTCTGCTGTTGGTGATGGGCAAAAAATGTTATTTTTCACACGATGAGAGAGAGAGAGAGACAGAGAGAGAGAAAGAAAGAATGTGCCACCTGTGCTGCTGTTTGGTTGTCTTTTGATCAAAGAAAATGGACAAAAATGAGAGAAATAGTACGTAATCATTGCACATTATTTGTCGGCAAAGAAACGAGAGCAATGGGGGAAATAGTGCATGGATATTACATCCCGCTGCCACCCATTCCTCGCCCTCTTTTACACCCCATCCAAAAAATCAAACGCCTTTTCCGATCATATATAATTGAAAGCGCTCGCCGTCGACGCCATGCGATTTGCTCGGCGGCGCCGTTTCGTGCCGCTCGCCCTCTGTCGTCGGGCCGACCCCGACAGAGTGGGCAATCTGCCGAAAGGCTTGCCCGGCAAAATGTGTGGCTTCGCCCGCATGCGCAGTCGTCTGGACGACGACGCCATGTGGCACCGCGGCGCTTGCATTCGGTTGGAGTCGGTTTGAGCAAATCGCCAGCACTTTTTTCGCCACAACAATTGCGCGGTGCATTTAAAATTTTTTTTCAAAAATTCGCACTTCAACATTATTTTCAAACGCACGCATATTTTGGCGCATGCCTCAGCAGCCAGCCAGCCATTAAAACATCATTTTTCAACGGTCGTGCAAAATTTGTTGACAAATCATTCATCAAAATTTCGGAAATTTTTTAACGACGGCGCCTAATGGGCCGTCGACAAACGCGCGGCAAAAAAAAAAGTTTGCTGACAAAAAAAATTGCATATTTTATTTTAATTACTTTAATAATTATTTGTTTGTTTTTTTGTGGCTCATTATTGTCACCTCGCAATTTCCAAGATGCGCTTTTCGACCATCAACGATTCCACCTCATCCCTGGCCAAAATGTCGCCCTTTTTCAGAATTTTTAGGGCCTGAAAAATGGGGGCAAAAAATCATAAATTAATTGCTTTTTAATGAATTTCAAATGTTTACAAAGTACGCGTTGGTCCTCCTGTATTGCGACAATATGACTTTGCCAAAATGACCTGCGAAAAGGAAAAACATAAATTAAAAATTCAATTTATCAATATGCTCTAAAACATGCGCATATAATAATACAACATTTAAAAAATTACAAATTTAAAAACAAATTGAAAAATATAAACGTAAAAAAATTAAAAAAAATTTTATGCGGGTAGGGAACATAAGAAAAAAATAAGACTTCCAAATTATGTAAATTTCATTTAAACAAAGTTTTTCAGAGAATAAATTTTTAAAAAAAAGTTTTTTTTCTACTAAAAAAACCCAAAAAAAATTAAATAAAAAAAAAAATTTTTTTTTAAGTTTTTTGGGGAAGGGGTGAAAGAGCTGCATATCATGTTTGTTGCTGTGTCCCGCCCCACCACCAACACATACACACCTCGGCCAAGCACCGCAATCAGTCGGAAGTCGTCAATGGCCAGCGCTGCCGGCGTTGGTGCCACCGTGGCAGCAGAAACAGTCGGCAGAGGCGGTGCCATTTTTTGTTGCTCGTGTTTCCGCTGTTGTTGTTGTTGCAGCATCTGTGCACACAATTTTAACCCATTTGATGACCAAAAACCAAACACCTCAAGGTCCCCACCCGTTTTCCCCCCCCCCTACAATTTGACGACTCGCAAACCGAAAAATAAATATATTTTTTTTGGTAATTTTTTTTACCCCTTAATGACGGCAAACACAAAAAATTTCGATTTATACACCCAAAAAAAATTTCTTCTGGATGGGAGGGGGGACGGCGGGAAAATAAACTGTTCCAAAAAGAAATAATTTTTTTTTACATTTTTCAAAACCCCAATATCATCGCCAAAACAATCACCCACCGCCTGCTGCTGTTCCGCAGCCGCTGCTCGCATCAGCAACAACTGTTGTTGCTGCATGTACTGCTGCTGTTGCTGGTGTGGGGGTGATGGTTGTACTGCTCCGCCGACACCGCCGCGCATTGCCGGCGTCCCACCGCCACCGCGTGCCGTCCCAATATGCTGCTGCTGCAATAGCATGTCCAAGTGTTGAAGCTGTTGTTGCTGCTGGTGGTGGTGGTGGTCAGTTTTTGCTGTTGCTGCAGTGGCGGCGGTGAACACTGATGGTTGTTGTTGTTGTGCTGTTGGTGGTGGAAGTGATGGCTCAAAATCTGAAAAAAGCCAAATTGCAGCTCAATATTCCGACTGTTTAAGGGGATTCCCCGACATTTGCGCTTTTGTCCAAAATAACGGGTTCAAAATTAGGTTTTTTCAATCCCTGATCGTCTTAACAGCTTTAAATAAGCGATTGAAAGTGATTGTATCCAATCCAATTGATGGTCAATGCATTTTTGAAAAAGTAATAAAAATTTTTCAAATAATTAATGTCCCTATTCCCCGGTCAATTGAATTTTTTTTCAAAATAAGCGAAATTTTTTTTTAAACAATTTTTATAATAACAAAAAAGAGCACTTAAAAAACATAAAATCAAAAAATGTTTTTTTTGTAATTTTTTTAATTAAATTTTTATTGTTTTTAATTAAATTAAAAAGAAATTGCTGCTCGGGGGAGAATGTAAAGTGAGTATCTGATGGAAAAGGCCCAACAAAAATAGCAAAATTTAAATTTAAAAAATTCACTCACCCAACACGACGCCCGGTGGCATTTGCTGTTGTTGTTGCGTCGGCGGCACCGCCGCTGGGGCTGACGCGGTGGCACCGGCGCTGGTGGCATTGAACGTGGCAAAGGACACGCACGGCTCGTACTGTTGCGGAGTGGGCGAACTGCCCTTGATGAAACGGCCCCACAGAATTGGGCCCATCGCACGGCGGGCGGTCGCCTTGCGCTCTGAAAATTTTTTTTTTAATTTCAATATGCGTTAGTTATAAAGGATGAATTTTAAAAATAAAACTAAAATTTTGTAATTTTTTGAAGGGACGAGGTCCAAAAATAATTCAACAAAAAAAACAAATCAAAAAAAATAAACAAGAAAAAATCTCTGATTTCCTGGAAAATAATTTTAATAAACAAATTTTTAAATGAATTCTTTTTAAACGCACCTTTGAGGTTGAACAGTCGTTTTTGGCGTTCCAATTTTGGCTTTCTGCTCACAATTGGGTCCAAATAAAAGTGCTAAAATATCACAAATTACAATGATTTACACAAAATCCCAACCTCAAAAAACAGCGTTCCCTGCGGCTCCATGGTCACCATTTTGCCCGTGCTGTGGTTTTTGTCGATCAAATCACCTGGAAAAATTGAAAATAAAACAAAAAATTATTATAGAAAACTGACCAAGCACTACCGGTTGTGATTGGTACATACATTAAAAAAGGGGGGGGGTCAACCAAAATTTTTGCGAAATGGTCTGGAGGGGGGGGGGGAGGGGAGGGGGGTCAGCGGCCAATTTTGCGAAATGTCCCGGCCATGTAATCGACGACCTTTTTTTTTTTTGCTTTTCAAAACCCCATTTTTTTGCGGCCCACTTTTTCCAAAAATTTTTGGTGAACCGGGGGGGGGCCGACGGTGCCGGTAGGCGCCGTCGGGAAAAAATTTTGAAAATTTGAGTGCGGTTTGTTAACAGATTTTGACCCAAAAACTGCCAAATTTTGCGATTTTTTTTGCAAGTCGACGACTTTTTTTTTAAAAAAAAACGTTTTTGCGGCGTGGTTTTTCCAAAAACTTTTGGGGGACAGGGGGGTTCGGCGGCACCGACAGGCGCCGCCGGGGGAAAAATTTTCTTACAAATTTTTCAGAAATTTCTCTTTTTTTCTCCTTCGCCGGCGACCCCCCCCCCCACCTCTTTTACACCGCCCCCCCCCCCCTCGATGCGAAATGGTCGGACATTTTGGGGCCTTTGCGGGCGAAATGGGGGGGGGGGGGGTCGACCCCCCCCCCCCTATTTTTTGTATGGATTGGTAAAAAAAGTTAGTAAAATGTTCCATTGTGATCAATAATTTTTTAAAAATTTCAATTTTTTTCGACACTAACCCAATTTGAGGACAGCAAATGCGCACATTGTGCTCCGCTTGTCCTTGTAGTACACCTCAATTTCCAACTCCTTGGCCAAGTCCAAGTCGATGGAGAAGTGCTGGTCCCAACAGTTGTCGGACAATGCCTTTGTCTTTGTCGTGGCCTAAAAAACAAGGTGTGGGGGGGGGGGAATTTTTTTAATTAAAAAATGATTTTTCGACAAAAAATTTGCGCATTCAAAAAAATTTCCTAACAATCCAAAAGTTTTTATTTCTGTTTAAAATTTGTTTTGTTACCCGAATAATTTTTTTTTTCAAAAGAAATGGGTGAAAATTGGTTTCTGGGTCAAATTGAAAATTTTGGGTGTCAGGCGATGCCGACAGAAAAATTTTTTTGTTGTTGAAATTTTGGCATGATTATTAAACGATTTTCTCAGTTCTGAAATTTCAGTTACGCGCAAACAACATTTTTTGGGGTTGTCCTCCCGAACTCACCACCATTTTGTTGTCCACCCGAATCTGTGCATACACTTCCTCCGCGGGCATCACTTTTGTGTTGCTAAAAATTTTTTAAATAAAATTTTTGTGGCACTCCTCCACCTTTGCTGCCGTGGCATTTTGCCGGCCTTCGTCTTGCCCAGGTTCGCCTGCAATTCCGTTTTGCTCATCAGTTCTCTGCAGCCAATCAACCTGACATAATAATTTGTTCATTTTCGAATTAAAATGAAAAAAAAAAAATTAAGAGTAAGATTGGTAAAAGTAGATGTTTCTGCCCGTTTAACTGAAAATTATGGTTTTTCTTTATCCTGGACCGTCAATGCTCCAGAAATTTTTCAAAGATTTCCCCATTTCACACCTCAGCTCCAGCTTGCCGCTGACCGCCAACAGGTTCTGCGTCTGAGTGTACAGCACCAACTGTTGCTGTCGTCGCTCACTGTTGCTACCGTCATTGTTGCCCGCGTTGTTACCGTAATTGGCTGCCCCGCTCGCCACCGACGTCTTTTGTTGCGGCGCTGCCACCACAGTCGCCGCCGGTGTTGTTGCCGTCGCGGTGGTCGTCATTGTGCCGCCGGACTCGCTGCCACCGCTTCCAACAGTCGCCGCCGCCCCTGTCGCTGTTGTTGTCCATGGCGACTGGGAGGAAGGGGCGGAGGAAGAGATCGTCGTCGCCGTTTGCTGCTGCGAGTACATCCAGTGGTCGCCGGCACCGCCGCCGCCCGCGTGGTTGTGCTGCGGCGACCCGCTCGCGGTGGTGGACGAGCTGCCACCGTCGGAGGTCGCGGCGACAACGGACGCCTTGCGCCCCTCGTCCTGCTGCTGATGTTGTGCCACCACCAGCTCGCGGTCCAAGTGCTCACGCCGTGGCGAGCCTTGGGGCAGTTGTTCCCTGACAAATGAGGCGGTAAATGAAACATTTTTAAAAGTTTTGTGATGAATTGCATAATTTAAAGTTCCATTAAAAAAAAATGCCGAAAATTTTTCCAAATAAAAATGAAAAAAAAATGAATTTAAAAAAATACTGACGAATATTTCTTCAACGCCAGCCTGATCAGGTCCAACTTTTCGTGCGCATTTGCACACGTTTCGTGCGCGTTCATCACACCTAAACAATATAAAATTTGTAAATTTTGTTGGGACAGTGAATCTGCGCACACAGTACAGTTTTTTAAGTGTTCAAAATTTCTAAAAAAAAAAAAATAAACGAGACGAAAAATGCAGACATTTTTTTTTTATTAAGAGTGGGAGGGAGGCGTCGATTATGGTAAGCCAAAAATGGGAAAAAAGTTAAAATCATAATGTGAGGTGACGAATAAAAGGGCTAAAAAATTGCTATTTATACCGTATAAAGATTTTGTGCCCACAAAATAAATTGTAAAATAAAAAAATAACTTTTTTGGTCGGCCTTCTTCTGCTCACCGAACAGCTTCAGCATGTTGTTCGCACCGGCGATCAAAGCTGAAAAGGGCGAAGCACAAATTTGGGTAAACTTTTCCGTTATGATAACCAAAGATTTTTTTGTTTTTGATTTTTTTCTAACCCCTCCCCCAGCCCCGCGCCGTCATCAAATTTGATGGCACTATTTTCCGTTCCAAATCCCCCTCCCCCAGAATTTTTTTGGCACTTTATTTCTTTCCAATTTCAGTCCCCTGCCGAAAATTTCGTGGCACTTTTTTCCGTTTCCAATTCCCTCCCACCCCCCCCCCCCTTACCCGATTCCTTGCGCAGTCGGTAGGTCAAGTCGTCGATGCGTGACTCGTTTTTGGTCTCCGCCTCATTTTTTTGTTGGGCTCCGGCGCCACCGCCGCTGGCACCGCCGCATCCGTTGGCATCGGCGCCGGCCAAATTTGAGCGCTCTTGCAATTTCAGCCTTGGAAAAAAGGAGGGCAAATTAAATTTTTAAAAATTCCAAATTTTCTTTCGAGCCATAATATTATATTTTTTTTAATGAATTTAGGGAACAAACAACAAATTGTTTGCAAAATTAATAGACAGTATAATAAAGTTAATGGGTCTGCTGTTCCGTTTCTCGACTTTTTGCAAAAGATGACAAAAAGAGTAATGGTTACTTTTACTGGTCCCATAAAAAAAAGAATAAGGCGGTTTTTTGCGGCTCTTTGTTCCACTCGGGGGTTATCGGGGCCGCTGATCACGAATATGACATCCATTTTGACTAATTCCTAATAGACTTGATCAAAAATCATGGATTAGATCAAGTTACATGACATCTAATGTCATATTCGTGATCAGCGGCCACGATAACCCCCGAGTGGAACAAAGAACCGCAAAAAAACCGCCTTTTTTATTCTTTTTTTATGGGACCAGTAAAAGTAACCATTACCATACCAAAAAAAGCCCCTAAGAATTTTTTGAGAAAAAATTGCAATTTTTAATAAGTAGTCAAATGAAAAAGAAAACTATTGAAATTTTCCATTGGGTAGGGAAACGCAAATGGACAACAAAATCGTGCAAAACTGTGCAAACAATAGAGATGGAGGAGGAACATTTTGAAGCAAAATTCTATCAAAAAAATAGCCCAAAATTTAAGCCATTGATTGGGTGATATTGGACCAAATTCCACCAATCACCTCACTCATCAACCTCACAATCAATGTGTACCAGGGATATGTTGCCGTCAAAAAAATTTAGGCACGGCATTCCGAGCCGCCCGAAGTATGGGAAATCGGCAATTGAAAATCGGCATGCCGACACACATCCCTGGTTGTACTAGTAAATTTTGCTAAAAATTTCCAAAACAAAACCTCTCTAATTGCATGCGCAAATAGGTGCTCTTCGCCTTGCTCTCCTCGTACATTTCGCGCGAGTGCTCCAACAATTCGGGCGTGTACGCCTTCGGGTTCAGCACCGACGCCATGGACAGAAAGCGTTCCAGGCCGTCCTTCACCTTCAACTCCTTGGCCAACTCTTTCTGGAAAAAAAAGAATAAACGGTAAAAAACTGTTTGGTAATAGTTCGGATGACATAGCAACTTGTTCAAAAAATGTAGTTTTAAAAACATGTTTTTGTGGGGGTTTTCAGGCACGCTGAACACGAAACTGACAACCCATTTCGATCAATTTTGAACCCCGGACCCAACGAATTCGAACAAAAAGTCAAAAGTTTAAATTTGCACTTTAATCAATTTTAGGTGTCCAATCAATGGCCATCCTTATTGTCAGTTGTTTGGCCACAACTTTTTTTCCTTACTTGACCAAAGCCATATTCTTGACAATTGGTTGAAATAGATGTCAGATTCATGATTAGCGACCCAGAAATCCCCGACAAAAAGTTTTCCCAATAAAAATTGCAAAACAAAATGGATCCCGCCTTTGGCACTTTTTCTGCGGCCCCCACAGCAAAAGTGCCGTTTCTTTAATGGTCATTGGTTGGCATTCGTGTGGTTCCAGGGGGCCAAAAAATCGGAATTTTGCCATCTAATAACTCCAAAAAACCGAGCCTCGCAAGTCCAGAATGCCAGAATCGGAGTCCCACCGCACTAAAAAAAACCTGGAGACCCGCGAACTCGTCGTGCACCGAAAGTGCCGAGTCGGCCGAAGCGGCGGCCGATGTCATTCCGCCTACGGCACCGCCCGCGGTGCCATCGCCATCATCGTTTTCGCCCATTTTTAAGTCGTCGCCAGCCAGCACAGAAACAGCACCAAAATAGCACCAATAGTAAAAAAAAAATTGCTAAAAAAGAGGAAAATTTGGACAAATTTTGATGAAATAAACGGAAATTTAAATGTGCAAAATTTGAACACCACCCAAAGATTTGATTAATTGATTAATTTTTGATTATTAACATTTGTAACTTTCTTTAAATACATATGTATTAGAATTTTCGTGTGCGTTCGAATGATACCAAAAATAGAAGGTTTGTTCGAACATGAACAAAGTTATTGTATAAAAATCAAGTATTGTCAATTAATTGGACTCATAAAGTGCAATAGAACCAATTATATTTTTGAATTCCCAGGACATATTAGGCTTTTGTTTAATACCAAAAAAGTAGAAAAAAAATTTGTTAATGTGGTGAAGTACAAAAATTCGTGTTTTCTCTGTTAGCAGAGAAAAAAAATAGTGCGCCAAAATGAGCGGTGTATTTTTCTGTGCACTCTCCATTTTTTGGTTCATCTCTCTGTTTTGTAACGGTTTATGAACATTTTTGAGTTTGTGCGAACATCCCGAAATCACAATCAGTACCAAAAATCCAAGTTCCGGGCTCTACATTTTGTGGACTTTTTCTTCCATTTTTTTTTTGGCTATTTGGTAGAAATTTTAGAAAATTACCCAATAATATTTTTATCTTTTGGAAAATTATGTAATTTATCTGTACCAAATTAGTCAATGGAAAAATGTCTTTGATAAAAATGATTTTAAAAAAGTGACGCGTTTACAAAAATGGCCATTTTATCAGCAAAATAAATATTTTGTACATAAATTTGTGTCAACGACGGTCAATTAAAATTGGAAAAACATTTTTTCTTCGTAACTAATAAATGGGCTCGGGTTTAAAAATATATTTTTTTTAAATGTAACTGGTGCCTGTAGTTTGTTATTTGAGAAAAATTAGAGACCATTTCGGGATCGAGACACCGTCGGAATTTTCTCGGGATGGATGGGGCTACCCGACATTGAGGTGATTGGATATTTGAGGACCCCAACATTGAAAATGATGTCCTTGAAATCTCCGGCCCTCAAATGTCCTTGGGTCTCTGGGGGTTATCCTCAAATTATGAATTTTTTTCGTAAAAATTCAGATTTTCTGACAAAAAAAATGAAAAAGCATAAAAAATTAGAAAAAAA
>CP049706.1:979388-999822 GCA_004148225.2 Heterodera glycines | reverse complement strand
CAATAGAGCCTATTATCTAAACAAATCAACAATTTCTAAGGATTCACTTGAGTATATCGGTACGCTCCAAAATGTTGTTGCAAAAAAATAGAATAAAAATTTTTCATAAATTTCAAGAAAAAAAATTTTTATTTTTTTGTTTCCTTGGGTTTTCTTCATTCTCTTACTAACATAAACGACGTCCATTTTTGGTGAAAATAATTTGCCGAGTGGCCAAACTAAAGCCGCATCCGACAACATCGCCAACACCGTAAGAATAATCGGCATTTGGCCCTTTCGGTGATCCGTTAATCCAAAATGTGCCATTGCTTGAGCGTGCATAAGTGCCATTAAGCGGGTAAATTCTTTTGTCCAATTTCGTCTGCTGTTTGACGGCGAATCCGAAAACGATGGGAAAGCTAAACGTAAAAAAATGTTACTAACTGAATTTTATATTCAAAATACAAATTGCTCTCACCCTCCCAAATTTTTGATCGAAATTTCAAAGTAAAAAATGTCGGATGAGTCATTGTTCAGCAAAATCGAATGTCCAGCAAAGACGGAGCGCAATTCTTTTAAAGAACAATTTTATATAAACGGTATGCAATACCATTGCAAAAACATAGCATATTCAATGCTTTATAACTTTTTTTATATTTAAGGAAAAAATTATAGAAAATTATACTCTGAAAGAGAACAATTAAAGCTATTAAATGATACACGAAATATTTATTTGGTTTAAATTGAGTGTATTTATATATATTACCCATTTTTTGTATTCAAACCCATTGGCGGATTAGGAAGCGCGCATGGGTGGCGGTTTTTAGGAAATGCACCAGCACCGAATCCAAGGACGGATGGCAGCCCTGCCTTAATAAAATGCTTTTTATCTGTCTTCTGATGGCTTGCATTTTTATAAATTCTCTTTGCCAAAAGCAAAGAAATGACCCAACAGAGAAGAAAAGGGCATGGGAAGGGACGGGCGAAGTCATTTCGCTGCCCACTTAGAGATGTCATTAATTCTTCATAAATAAATGGCCCTAATTAGTGTTCACGTTCACCTTCATGACTAATCGTTAAATGACCCCACTTCAATCAGAGCACGAATTCCCCCCTCATTAAACTCATTTTTCTCTTATTTCATTCATTTTTCTTTGTAAAATTATTTTTCAATAATCTTGGTATCATTCGAAAGCTTAACATGTTTAGAAACGATTTCTAAGATAATTCTTCGCGCGATTAGGCAATTTCTAAAAAAAAGTTATACATGAAAATTTCGAAAAAGTCGAAATTATAAAGTTTTTTCTTAATATAAATTTTTCCAGGAAAGTTTCAAAAAAAAAAAAAGAAAAAATGATGGATTTGGATGATACAGAAAAAAGCTACAGTGGGAAAACTTGCTGGGGCCTAACTGACGGAGTCCGGCTGGCGGAGCTGTTCAAAACAAATTAAATATAATTTAAATCGAAACAAATCAGTACAAAACTTAAAATCAAATTGTAAATTTACTATTCTAATGATACATACAAACATTCATTCATCAATTCCATTTTATGACTAGGGATCGGATTTTTAGTGGCAAAAAATCCCAAAATAATTAACTAAATAGTGACAAAAAAATGCCAAAATTGTGGCAAAAAATAGTGGCGAAAAAGTTCCAAATTTAGGGGTGTAATTTTTTAAATAGCTGTTTTTTACATGAAAATAATTTAAAATTAATGAAAATATTTTATTCACTGATTGCAGTTATAAAATATGTTCTTAGCAAATATTGAACAAGAAAAAAAAAATTTGTGGGAAGAATTTTTGCGAAATTTTTCCAATTCTTAGGGGTGTATTTTTGAAAATTTTTAGGTCGATTGGATGTATTTTTTTAATTTTTTATTTTTGCTTATAAATTGTTATTTCCCGTTTATTATTTTTCGGTACTGAAGTTTCCATTTTACTGGGACGCACGCCCGGTTTTTTAATGCCCGTTTTTTTGAAAATCCAATACCCGGTACCCGACCCGGTAGGTCCGGGTACCCAGATACCAAAAAATACTCTGGAAGAATGGGGATTTGAGTGAAAATTAGTGAAGAAAATTGTTGTTAAAAGCAAAAATTTAAAAATAATCTCCCAAAAATCAACCTTTTTTGTGAACAAATATGTTAACAAATTGCACTAAAAACTACAATATCTTTCCCGGCTGCGCCTATCGGCACCGCCGGACCCCCTTCTTTCGCAATTTTTTGGAAAAAACGTGCCGAAAAAAGTGATGTGAACGGTGGTACCCCCTCCAAGACAAGGCATTTTGATAAAATTATTATTTTGAAAAAAGTAAAAACTATGAAAATTTTCAATACCCAGTTTTTACCGGGTACCAGGGCTGGAGCGCGCACAGAAAAAAACCGCGGCCGCGCACCGCGCATCGAGCATTCAAATTGTCGCGGCCGCGGACCGCGCATCGCGGTAGCGCTCAAGCCCTGCCGGGTACCCGGCCCAGGCCCGGTTTAAAAATTGGTACCCGACCCGGTACCCGGCTTTTCAATACCCGGTAATACCCGGGCCCGGTTTTTGCCCAAATACCCGGCCCGTGTAACCCTAGTTTATACTTTCGTGCATAGCTCGTCAAGACGAATCAATTGGTATATAATTTGTGCCATTTTTTTCCGGGGAGTTGACTAAAGTACACTTATTTTGCTATCTGTGTGACATTATTCCAAATAAGGCAAATTCTGCTAAGTGCCACAAAAATGAACAGACGGTAATGAATTTTTTAAAAGTCACAAATTAGTCATTTATTTACACGGCGATTCAATTTTGGGCTCTCAGGGCAAATAAGTTTATTTTTTATTTAGTAATCAGAACGCCAAAACTTTGCAAAACTTAAAAATTTTGGGCATTTTCCCTTGTAAAAATAGAAGAGTCGATCTCGAGTTAAAACATAACTTCCAAAAAATAAACAGGGAATCGATAGAGGAGGTCAAAATATGGGCCTATGCAAAATTTCAAGAAAATCTGACCCTAGGAAAAATTTTTTGACCCAGGACAAAGTTTTTTCTTTTTCTCTCATTTTAGTGTACTATTTCCATGTCTCTAACATATAAAATAACACATGAATCATTTATTTGCCAATAAACAATTTTAATAATCTTTTGACTAAATTAGAAATATTCCTCCGAATTTTCCCTTCAAAATGAGCATAAAATGGTTTTATTTGGTCTATTATTGACAAAGTTATAAGGTAAAAAAATTTAATAAAATCAAGGGTAAAATATAATGTCTACCTTCCACTATTTGTATTTGTTCTTTTGGCGTTCTGTTTTTATTAATATTTTATTTATTTGCTTTAAAAAATTGAAATTTATACGCAAACACAAGGAGGATTTGAACCTGAGACCCCCTTTTTGATGACTAACTCACAGACCACTAAGACGAAAAAACCAACTTAATTGTACTTGGAGCTAGAGACCGGCGCGGGACGGGATCCCGCGCGGGATTTTGCGGGATCCCAGTCCGCAATCCCGCATTTTTTGGAAAATGCGGGATTTGCGGGATTAACCCCGCGGGATCCCGTCCCGCAAAGAATTTTGAGTTCCAATCCCGCAGCGGGATCCGCAAATTTGAAATTCCCGTTCTCTACTTGGAGCCCAAAATTGAATCGCCGTGTTTAACTAAACTGTGTTCCCAAATTTCAGTTGGATTTGCAACGACGTTTGGATGGACATTTTGCCCTGTTTTGACCATGCTCAACTTGGCCTCAAATTGGCGCTTCTTTCGCCACGTTTCAATGCGTTGGTGGACAAACATTTCGACTGCCAACCCGAATTGACAATTTGGAGACGAATCGAAATTTGTCGCAAGGACAGTGTTACGCGGCGGAGGCGGCACCAGAATTATCGGTGTTTATCGACGCTGCCAATTCTATGCCATTTCCATTGCCCGACCGTCCGTTGCCCAGCAAAATTCGTTTTAAGCGCCTTCGAGTTGAGTAATTAAAAATCAGTGCTATCGCAATAAAAGCATTCATTCATTCCATTTTCACAGTTACATCGATCACTCCGTCATCGCTTTTCTTCGTTCAAATCACAAAATTTTCGACAAAAGTGGCACCAAGTTGCGTATGGGGATGCTTTACTCAGATATGGCGGATGACCGGCAGCCGATTTGGGACGTTTTTGTTCGTGAAATATGGCCAATTTTTGCATCAAACATTCGCCACTTGGACTTTATCGATGCTGATCATTTGGACAATTTGCGTCGTCGCACTTCGCCCACAATTCTCACTGATCTCAATCAGTTGAGTTCAATCGATTCCGTTCTATTGCTGCCCGATGCAATTGGTGATGATTTTGATGGGCCAAATGCAACTGCTGGCCAAGCGTTGAACAAATGGTTGCACTCCCCGAGAAAAGATGGCCAACCCAAGCGATTCCGTTTCATTGATATTAATGAACATGTGAGCCTACATTTGATCAACAATTTCAAGGAGGTGCGGCCCCACATTTTCGGCAAATCACTGATTTTTGGAATTGTTAAGGAATTTCGCCGTGCCACCACCATTTCTTCCGTCAGCTACGAAATTCATTTTTCTGTTCATGTGCCGACAATGACTATTGTGCCATTTGAATTGGTGAACGAACGAACGCAAGAAAAGCTGACATTGGCCAAAGCAAATGAAAATGACTTGGACAACTGTTGGATAATGAAACGATGCAAAATTGGGGAGGCCGCGGCGGCTCAGCAGCAGCAGAAGAAGAAAGATGAAAAGTGGAACTATGTGTACTTTTGGCTTTATAGTGGAACCAATTGCATCGGGTAAGCAATTAAATAAGGGATTTCATTTTTTAAATAATTCAAATTGCGCTTAAGGCCATTGTCTCCGCCACCACCAGCAAAAGAAGAAGATAAAGCGAGATAATTCATTATTTGGCGTCCGGCGGTGCCGATAGGCGCCGCTGGGAAAAATATTTTTTGGAAATTGTAAAAGAAAAATTGCAAAAAATTATCTATTTTTGTTCCAAAAATCCTGAAAAAGGCATGAAAAAGGCACCAAAATTACGTGGCGGGCATAAGGCACCAAAATCGCAAAAAAGGCAAAAAAAGGCACAAAAAAGTTCAAGCTAGAAGCTTCAAACCAAGTTAAAAACTCGTTTTTCGTGCGTATTAGGCCATAGCAAGTTAGCAAAAAAAGCATATGCCTCAAAATCCGGTCTCTAATGATGATGCAGAATTTATTTTAGAAAATAAGACCCAGTTGGGTAAATAGTACAGACAGGGCTGCCAAGTTTTTTTTCAAAATAAGGACAAACGAGGCTAAAACGAAGATTTTGACACCAAAAATAAGATTTTCAGAAAGCGGCTTTTTACAGAGTAGAAACAGTTAAAAAAGCATTATCAACCGATGAAAGTGAGAAAGAAAGGGAAGGAAGATCCACATTTGGATTGGTGGTGAAGAATCGGCCGATCCGTTAAGCGTCGCCGAAACTAATAAAATGTAAAGTTTGAAAATGTGTAAAAATATGGAATAAGAAATTATTTAAAAAAAATTCAAAATCCGTAAAGGCATATTTCTTCGACCAAAAAGTCCTCGCAAAAACGCGATGACATGGCGAACAAATCCAATGCGGCGAGTTAGACCTAAAAACGAAAACAATATTCGATCATTTAGTCCAAAATGATTAATTGTTTGAAATAATTGAAGAAAATTTGTTTTGAAAATTTTCATTGATTTAATTTAGCTTTAACTTTTGGAGTTTATTCAATAAAAAACAAAGTAAAAATTTAATTTTGTATTATTTTCAGTTGAAAAAAAAAAAAATTAAAATTTGAATTTTTTAAAAATTTTTTGAATTTTTAAAAATTCCCTGTTGGTCCCGGTTCCCGGTCCCGAAAAAAAATCGAGGTCCCGGTCCCGGCTTCTCAGGTCCCGGTTTTGCCCAAAATTCCCGGTCCCGCTCAACTCTGTTAGAAATATTCCCATTTTGTGCCGCGCTAGCGACGACCTTTTTTTCTTTTCGCCCGTGCACCGGCACTTGATTAATTATTTTTTCTAATCAGGAAAATTTTAAAAAGTTTAAAAAAATTTATGTTTAAAAACTTGGAAATTTTTGGGGTTTTAAATGCGCGATTCCCAGCAAATTTTTTTGTGCGATCCGCGATTCTCGACCGCAGCTTCCGAGGCCAAGCTGAGAAGGCGCAAGAAAAGCGAACACTTCGAGCCAACAATCGGCGGAGATGAAGCTGAAAAAAAGGAAATTAAATTTTATATATTTTTTTCGTTTTTTACATTTCTTTTTTGTTGGGCGTCGTCGTTTTTTGACGTTGTCCCAAAAGAACCAAAGAATGGTGCCACAGCCGACCAAATTGGCATTTTTCAAAAAAACCTCTATTAGAACGGCCCCCAGCAGCTAAATTAGCCTTTTTGAGCCCAAAACCCGAAAAATTTTTCAAAAAATCATTTTTTCGCCAAAATTTCTCGAGAATATTGAATAAATTTAAATTTTCTTAAAAATTAATAAATTATGTCAAAAATAAGCAAAAAAGCGAAAATTTCGCTTTTGTTGTTGATTTTACGCTAAAAAAATTAATAAATTTTAGCGTTTATGTTTTTTTTTCTTTTAAAATGATTGCACTAATTGCCGAAAAAATTCGAGACCAATTTCCGAATGTGACCGACTAATTGCAAAACGAAAGCCGTCTTTGTCAAAGCGCCTTACCGAGTCAAAAAATTTGGAAATGTATCTCATATGCAATTTCAACTAATAAATTTGAAGAAATTTTGCACTCAATTTTGAAAAATTATGTCCATATTTTGACATTTTTGCCATTTTATGTCCATATTTCGCGAATTTATATCCATATAATTACACTCCTAGTGATTAGCGACTCAGAAAACTGACGAATACATAATTTCATTTATTCAAACATAGACAAAATTTAAAAAACCTGACCCTGGCGCCAAAACGTCGGCGCCAAAACGACCCCGACTCATTTTTTTTACTATTTCGACATTTTTTGGAAAATTTCTCAACAAAAATGCAATAAAACCAAAAAATACACCCCTAAGAAACGACCTAAAAATTTTTTCAAAAAATACACCCCCAAGAATCTACTTAAAAAATTTCAGAAAAATTACCCTCCTAAACGTCCCAAAAATTAAAAAAAAGACACTCCTAAGAAATTAAAAATTTTCCCAGAAATTCATTTTCATGGCATTTTTGGCCTTAAAAATCCCAGTCCTACTCATTTGCAACTGCAATTAGTAAATAATAAATTTTTGGCTCAATTTTTGTTCGATTCTTAAAAGTGTATTTTTCGCTTTTATTGCATTTGTGTTGCGAAATTTTCCAAAAAATGTCGAAATAGTAAAAAAATATTGACAAAACGCCAAAATAGTAAATTTTCACTATTTTAAGTAGAGTGCCACGGGACCGGGATTTTCGGTGTCAAGGCAGTTCGTACAATTTCAAATGGGAATGGCCATAATTTTTTTGTTCGTTAATTTCTTCAAAATTTTGTTTCAACGAAAGCTCAACGTGTTTAGAAGCTATCATTAAGCAGAAGCTAAGCGATTAATCATCTCACCAAAAAGTTGATTTATAGTTTACAAAAAATTAGGATATTCTTGAATTTTTAAGTCTTATAAATCATAGCTTTTTGGTGAGATGATTCATCGCTTTAGCTTCTGCTTAATGATTACTTCTAATCTTCCAATAATTAAGAAAAAATTCATCCAGGTTTCATTGCCTTTTTATCGACCGAAAATTTTATTTTTCGGCATTTTCTTCTGTAAAACTCAAACTTTGCCTCAATAAACATATTTATTTATGCAAAAAAGAAAAAAGTCCAGAAAAGGGAGTAATCCACTTACTCTGCGGACGTGTAATAGATTAGATCGTCCTCGAGTAATATGGATTAAAAATTAAACAAAAAAAGAAATCACAACAAAATTAAATATAAGAATGAGGTCAATGATTAATAAAACCAAATCACTATATAAAATATATAATATCTTTAATTAAAGAGATAATTCACTTTTTCCTCTCTTCTCTTCTCTCTCTCTCTCTCTCTCTTGTCCTTTAAATTCTATAGTTCCTTCTTTCTCTGTATTCGTAAGTATCTATTTATCTTTTTTTTATTATTTCTCTCTCTCTCTCTCACACACACACACCTCTCTCTCTCTCCCACTCTTTTCTCTCTCTCACACACTCTCTCTCTCTCTCCTCTCTCAATCTCTCTCTCACACAACTCTCTCTCTCTCAATCTCTCTCTCTCTCTCTCACACAACTCTCTCTCTCAATCTCTCTCTCTCTCTCTCACACAACTCTCTCTCTCTCAATCTCTCTCTCTCTCTCTCACACAACTCTCTCTCTCTCAATCTCTCTCTTTCTCACTTTCTTTCTCTTTTTCTTTTTACTTTCATTCTTTCATACATAATATTTTGATTCATTATTTGTTTAAAAAAATTAAGCTTTTCTCTCAAAAATTTTAATAAAAAAAACAAAACAATATAATAATTAAAAAATGTACAATTTGAATTAAATTTTTTATTTATGCAAAAAAAAGAAAAAAGTCCACAAAAGGGAGTAATCCACTTACTCTGCGGACGTGTCATAGATTAAATCGTCCTCGAGTAATATGGATTAAAAATTAAACAAAAAAAGAAATCACAACAAAATTAAATATAAGAATGAGGTCAATGATTAATAAAAACCAAATCACTATATAAAATATATAATATCTTTAATTAAAGAGATAATTCACTTTTCCGGTCATTTTATACGTTAAGGAGTTTAATTTTTGTTTTAAATTGATTTAAAGAATTTATTTTAATGATTTCTTTATCCAGCTGATTCCACAATTTTGTAGCCCTCCCCGCAAAGGGAATAAATTTTTTGCCTAATTTATATTTTGTGTTAAACCTATAAAAGGGGACATTAAAGCGTTCAGAAGGTTTGAAAATTTTTAATATATCTAGATCTGTTCGGCCATAAACAATTTTATGCGCCATGAACAGATCAAACAGCTTTCGCCTATTCTCAAGTGTCGGCAGTTGCAGGTATTCTAATCGATTTTGGTATGGAATTGGCGGAAGGCTGCATTTAAAAAACACCCGTTTGGTGAAATATTTTTGACACTTTTCGATTTTTTAAATATTTTTTTGAAGAGACGGATTCCAAACCTCCGGAGCGTATTCCAATAAAGGCCTAATATAAGTTTTATATAACGTAATCCAAATCTTAGATGATTTGGATTTAATTATTCGGAACAAGGAACGCATACGTAAATACGCATTCCTTGTTATATGATTAACATGATCGGAAAATTGTAATTTGTTATCAATGTTTACTCCTAAATCCCTAATTGTATCCACAGCATTTATTGTATTCCCATAATTTTATAAGTTTCTTTTGGGTTTTTTGAACCCAAATAAAGTACAAAAGTTTTTTGAATTGAAACTTTTATTTGCCATTTATTTGCCCATTCGAATAAATTATGCAATGCTTTATGCATAATTTCCGTTTCTGTTCTTGCTTTATAACAAATATAGATTTTAACATCATCAGCATATAATTTAATATTCACTCCTGATGGTATGACATCAGGAAGGTCATTAATATATATAAGGAATAATAAAGGACCCAAGACAGAGCCTTGGGGGACGCCAGAGCCAACTTTTTTAATAGAGGATAAAGAATCCCATATTTTAACGCGAAAAGTCCTGTTAATTAAAAATGCTTTTATCCAATTCAGCAATTTACCCCGTATACCAATTTTTTCCAATTTATATAAAAGCAAATTATGAGGTACCGAGTCAAATGCTTTTTGAAAGTCAATATAAATACAGTCAACTTTTTTTCCATTAATAATTGCTTCATACCAATCTTCGACAACTGTTATTAATTGATTTGTTGTTAACCTATTTCTAATAAAACCAAATTGAAATTCCGAAATTTTTTTGGTTTTTAATAGAAAATTGTAAATATTTTTGCTTAAAATTCTTTCCATAACTCTGCATAGTGAGCAGGTTAAAGAAATAGGTCTATAATTTTCAGGATTGAATTTATCCCCCTTTTTAAAAAGAGGAAAGACAATTGATTCCTTCCAAATGTTTGGAAGAGAACCACTGTCTAATGATAGTCTAAACAACTCAGTAATAACAGTTGCCAATGAAAAATGGCAATTTTTTAGGACTTTATAAGAATGTTATCCGGAGAAGTTCCATTTTTATTTGGCAATTTTCTTAACAGTGTTTGAGTCTCAATGATGTTAAAATTTATGTCCGATATAAAGCATTGATTATTACCATAGGAGTTGTCCAAACTTAAATCGTTTAGGACAACTTCGGAGTTATTAAATGAATTTGCAAATAAAATGGCAAATAATTCCGATTTCTCTTCACTTTCATGATAGCATTTATTTTCAAAAACTAAAGATTTACCCCTAGTGGGCTCATTCGTGGCATTTATAAATGTTAATTTATTAAAAAAGTCGCAAAATATTTCACCAATATGATTTATAGAGTGTGGTTGGCCTTTCCTCCATACCAATTCTCGATTTGACAAATTTAGATCTCCTAAGATTATATAATTTTCACACCAGAATGTTTGTATAAATTTAAAAAGTTCTTTTGTTTGTTTTTAAAGTGGTTTTGGGAGGCCGGTAAATCAATGCAAATCTTATTGATTTCAGATTTTGTAATTGAATAATTAAAATTTCACAATTAAATTTTGTACCAGAAAATTTTACAAAAAAGGCTATCTCATTTTTGATTAAAATACCACAACCACCTCCACGTGAACTGTTTTCGGATTTTCTTGATGCAAAAATATAATTATAATTCTCCTTAATCCATGGACTAAGAGGAATTCCTCATTGTCTTTTGTCCATGTCTCTGTCAGTAATAATATGCTAATTTTTTTATTTATTAAAGCCAGTGAAATTTCATCAGTTTTGTTCATTATAGAGCGAATATTAGTTAAGCAACAGATAAACCCAGCAGCAACGGAATTTAGTTTTGTCAAAAAAAAATTATTATTTATTTTAGGACATTGTCGTCACCAACGAAAGAAGAAGCGGATCAAAGCAACGGAAATTAATTATATTTGACAAATTGTCCATCTCACCAATTGGAATTTGATTTGATGCTCTCATTTTCTCTCAGAAATACTTTTGTTGATTAATTCTTTCGTTCGAAATATTCGGGTCTGGGGTTCAGAATTTGGAAAATCCGAGTTCAGATTCGTAATCAGCACCCTCTAAAACCGCCGGAAACTGATTTTGATCCTAAAATAAAAAAGTTAAATTAGGGACACCCATTCTTCAGGATTGCCCAATTTTGAATGAAAATCCATCAATCAAAAAAAGTAAGCATTCAAAGAGCAAATAGCATCAAATCAACGAGCGCTTGGGCGCCGCTTTGCGACGCCAACCGCTCTGTCAAAAAATTTAAAAAAATTGATAAGAACCTAATTTAATAAATAGTTTAATTCAAAATCTCTCTCTCTCTCTCCATCTCTCTCTCTCTCTTTCTTTCTCTTTTCTCTCCCCTCCCTCTCTTCTCTCTCTCTCTCTCCCTCCATCTCTTTCTCTGCCGCTCCCCCCTCTCTCTCCTCTCTCTACCTCTCTCTCTCCTCCCCTCTTTCTCCTCTCTCTCTCTCTCTACCCTCATTCATGCTATCTCTCTCTTTTCTCTCTATCTTCTCTCTCTCCCCACTCTCTTTCTCTCCTTATCCCTCTCTCTTTCTTCTCTCTCTCTATATTTCTCTCTCTCTCTCTCTGTCTCTCCCCTCCCTTCCTTTCTCTCTCTCTTTTCTTTCTTTCTTTTTCCTTATCCATATCTCTCTCTTCTCTCTTCGTGTCTCTCTTCCCCCCTCTCTCTCCCTTAGTCTTTCTCTCTTTACCTCTCTATCTCTCCCCCTCCCTCTCTCTCTCTCTCCCCACTCTCTTTCTCTGCTTGTCTCTCTCTCCCTCTCTGTCTCTCTCCCTCTTCTCGCCTCCCTCTTACTCTCTCTCTTTCTTGTCTCTATCTCTCCCCTCCCTCTCTCTCCTCTCTCTTCCTTATTTCTCTCAATGTCTCCCCCACCCTCTCACTCTCTCTCTTTCTCTCTCTTCCCTCCCACTCACTTCTTTCTCTCTTTTCTCTTGTTTCTCTTTCTCTCTCCGCTCTCTCTCTCTCCCTCTCTGTCTCTCTCTCCCTCTCTCTCTCTCTCTCTCCACTCCCCTCTCTCTCTCTCTTTCTCCCTCTCTCTCCCTTTGTCTCTCTCTCTCTCTCTCTCTCCACTCTCCCTCTCTATCTTTCTCCCTCTATATCCTTATTCTTTCTATTTCTTTCTTTTCTCTCTCTCTCTCTCTATCATTATTCCTTCTATTCTCTTTCTTCTCTTGTCTCTCATTCTCTCTCTCTCCGCTCTCTCTCTCTCCCCCATCTCTTTCTCTCCTTGTCCCTCTCTGTCTCTCTCCCTCCCTCCCTCTCTTTCTTTCTTTTTTCTTTCTCTGTTTTTACTTTTCTCTCCTCTCTCACTCCCTTCTTTCCCTCTCCTCCCCTCTCTCTCTCACTCTTCACTTTTCTCCTCAGTATCTCTCTCTCTCTTTCTCTCTTTTCTGCTAAGTCTCTCTCCCTCCTTTCATCTATTCCCTCCTCATTCTCTCTCCTCTAATCTCTCCTCTCCTCACTCTCTCTCTATCGTTTCCTCTCCACTCTCTCTTATTTTATCGTTTACTCTATTCTCTTCTCTCCTCTCTCTCTCTCTCATCTTATCCTTTCCTCTTTCTTTCATCTCCTCACTCTCTCTCTCTCCCTCCTTTTCGCTCTTCTTTCCTCCTCTCTCTTTCTCCAACCTCTCTCTCCCTCTCTCTTCTTTCCATTTCTCTCTATTTCCTTTTGTTTTTTCTCTCTCTCTCCGTTCTTTCTGCTCTTCTCCCCTCCTCTCTCTCTCACTCATTTCCTCTCTTTTCTCCTCAGTCTTTCTCCCTCTTTTTTTCATTCTATCTTTCTTGCTCTCTCACTTCAAACCGTTCTTTCATTCTCTCCTCTTCTCTCTCTCTTTTTATGCTTTCCTCTTTCTCACCTCTCTATCCTGTCCTCTCTTCTCTCCTCCTCTCTCTTTCTCCCTTCTCTCTCTCTCTCTCTCTATCTCTCTATCTCCTTTCCTCTCTCTTATCTCCTCCCCTCTCTCTCTCTTTCTTTTCCTCTCTTCTCTTCTCTCTCTCTCTCTCTCTTGTCCTTTAAATTCTATAGTTCCTTCTTTCTCTGTATTCGTAAGTATCTATTTATCTTTTTTTTATTATTTCTCTCTCTCTCTCTCTCACACACACACACCCTCTCTCTCTCTCCCACTCTCTTTCTCTCTCTCACACACTCTCTCTCTCTCTCCTCTCTCAATCTCTCTCTCTCTCTCACACAACTCTCTCTCTCTCAATCTCTCTCTCTCTCTCTCACACAACTCTCTCTCTCTCAATCTCTCTCTCTCTCTCTCACACAACTCTCTCTCTCTCAATCTCTCTCTCTCTCTCTCACACAACTCTCTCTCTCTCAATCTCTCTCTTTCTCACTTTCTTTCTCTTTTTCTTTTTACTTTCATTCTTTCATACATAATATTTTGATTCATTATTTGTTTAAAAAATTAAGCTTTTCTCTCAAAAATTTTAATAAAAAAAACAAAACAATATAATAATTAAAAAATGTACAATTTGAATTAAATTTTGTTTGTGGATTAGAATTTTAATGTTAAATAGTAGTATTTAATTAATTTAATTTGAAAAAGATAAAAGTAAATAAATAAAAAGAAAAAAGTGATGAAAAATCTCAAATTTTATTATTGCATAATTTTCTTAAATTTATTTACAAAGTTTTTATTGGCATTATGTTTATTTTCGCGTTAATTTGAATCGATATTTTTTGTGACGGAATGACACGACCCAAATAGTATATTTAGATGTCTAGCAGAATAATCAAATCGTCAGTCATTTCTTCTTTTCTCAAATGGCCAGAGGTTCACAAATTTGCGCCTTTTTCGTTGTTTTGGTCAGCGGGCGGAGACAATTGCCTAAAATTTGAATTCGAATAATAACTTCACAGCTTTTCAAAAAACGAGAGATAACTAATAAATAGAGAGAGTATAGAAAAATACGCCTCTCATTTTGCGTCCTATTTCTTTATCCCTGTTAACAGAGAAACACAGAATTTACTTACAAGGGAACCACCCGAACTGTAACTCGGAAAACGCATATGTGTTATATACCAATGGATAGAGCAGGGTCGATTTATATTGTGAATTTTTAATATTACTCCCATATAGCAAGAAACCAAAAAATTATGGGGCCTCAAAAATTGAAAATTTGGCCTAAGGGCCGATTTCCAGCTTTTTCACTTTCTACTAATTCCCAACCTTTACGTTTATTATTTTTTTGCTTATTTCTACTAAAGAAAAACTATCATACATTTTTAAGTCTAAAAAATGGCTTTTTAAATGATTTAGTTACATTATAGATTAATTAAAATTTATTTATTTTTATGTTGGATTCGAACACGAGCTCCAAAAATGCGAATTTAACCAACTGAGCCACCAATTTTAAGTGAAAACAGAGCCAAATTTTCGATTTTTGAGGCCCCATAATTTTTTGGTTTCTTGCTATATGGGAGTAATATTAAAAATCCACAATAGAAGTCGACCTTGCTCTATCCAATGGTATATAACATATATGCGTTTTCCGAGTTACAGTTCGGGTGGTTCCCTTGTTAACCATAAATATCTATTTTTTTCGAATTAAATTTTGCAAATCGAAAGAGAAAATTCGCTAAACATTTTCTAAGTGTAGGAAGAAGCTGGCTGGGCGGTTAAAACGCGGAAAGCGGGGGTTGATAAGATCCATAAAAAGAAAGAGCGGATGTGCTTCGCTCGGTAGCTTAATGGTAGAGCTACTACCCGGAAAGGGTGCATGAATGGGTTCGATTCCCCCCCCCCCCCCCGAGGTTTAACATTTTGCCCATTTCTTATTTAAGGGTTTGTGAAGAATGCAAATTAAGAGTTACCTAAAAAGTTATTCAAAAAACAAATTTTCAAACGCCTTTAATTTTTTTCTAACTGGTCAAGTTGCAAAGTATGTGCTCAAAAAAGTTTCTCCTCCTCAAAAACTTTGAAATGATACCAAAATTTTCAAATTTTGTTGACAAAATTTGGATATAAATTAAGTCAAAATACCTATTAATGTTGTTGAACGGACTCGAACCTATGCCCCTTCTTCCCTTTACTATCATTAGAGACCGACTTTTGAGTAGAGACCGTACAAGAGGGTCGATCGAACGGTTTCGGTTAAAAACCGAAACCGAAAAAACTCAAAAATTTCTCGGTCGAACGGTTTCGGTTAAAAAACGAAAAAAAACCGAAATTGATAAAACCGAAGAAAAATTTTCGGTATATTTCGATTTTTTTGAATTTCTTTAATTTTTTTTTCAAAAAAAGCAATAAGCTATTTCTATTAATAGAAAAAGCGAAAAATCTCCTCTGAGTAAAATTGTAGAGCTATTGAGACCTCTATTGAATGGTGTGTAGGTTGGGATAATGATTGAAAAAGGCAGCCAAAAAACGTGTTTTTGCTCCTTGATTCTAAAAACCCCAAAGATTAGTTTTAGCGAATTGGTTCCATTTTTGGCGTTTTTTCAAAAAAAAAATCAATAAAAAATTCAATAAAATCGAGAAAATACATCCCTATTAAAAGCCCTCTTGAATGTGTCCACGAATCTTTCCACCTGTCCGTTGGACATTGGATTGTACGGTGCCGAGAATAAGTGTATGATTCCGTTGTTGGCCATGAATTTTGCAAATTCACTGCTTGCGAATTGCGTTCCATTATCCGACACTAGCGTCTCAGGAATTCCATGACGAGTGAAGAGATAACGCAAACGATCAATTGTCGCGGCCGCGGATTTGGTCGTCATTTCGAAAACCTCGGGGTATTTCGAGAATGAGTCGACGACAATCAGGAATTCTTTCCCGAAAAATGGTCCGGCATAATCAACATGGATTCTTTGCCATGGACTCGTCGATTTTGGCCACGCGTGCAAGTTCGTCTTTGTCGGGGCCTTTGCTGCGTCTTGACAGGGCTGGCAATTTTGCACGAATTGCTCAATTTCGGGCGTCCAATTTCGGCTAATAGACGTATTGCCGAGCCAATTGCTTCATCCTTTTCATTCCAGGATGGCCCTTGTGCAGCAAATTCATAATTTTTCCCTGAAAAATTTTCGGAACCACAATTCTTTCTCCGTACATGAGACATTCTTTTAAAATCGAAAGATCAGCTTTTCGTCTGTTGAAAAGTTGGATTGTCTCCGATTCGGTCTTCAATTGGCGTTCGTCGGGCCATCCGTTCCTGACGAAAATTTTCACTTGTTGGATGATTTCATCCTTTTCCGATGCTTTGACGAGGTCTGCAAATTTGATCGGCAATTTTTCAATTGTCGAGTCGAAATTGAGTTCAATTTCTTTTTCAACACAAAATGAAGCGATGACTCGTTCGTCTTCACCGCTTGTGTCTTTGGCAATGAGTCGCGAGAGTGCGTCAGCTTGCCCAAAGTCTTTCGTGTTGATGTACTCAATCGCGAAATCGTAGGCCAAAAGTGTCAATGACCAACGAAGTAAGCGATTTGCGCTGCACTGACGGATCCCTTTTTTGCTGCCGAAGATATTAAGTAACGGCTTGTGATCCGTCTGCAGTGTAAAATGTCTGCCGTAAATCATCTTATGAAATTTTTGTACGGCGAAAATGAGCGCTAGTCCTTCCTTCTCAATCTGTGAGTAATTTTTCTCAGCGGGCGAGAGAGATTTGGAAGCATGCGCAATTGCCTTGACCTGTCCATTCGGAAATTTGTGTTGAATTACCGCTCCAATTCCAAATTCTGATGCGTCGGCTGCCACAATAATCTCCATTTTGGGATCGTAGTGTGTGAGCAGTAAATCAGAAGTCAAAATTTCCCTTAACTTCTCAAACGCGTTTTGACAATTTTCCGACCACTTCCATTCAGTTTCCTTCTTCAGCATGTCGTCCAATGGTTTTCGAATGAAGCGCATATTTTTGACGAATTGTTGATAATGATTCACCATGCCGAGAAATGAACGAAGCGCGGAAATGTTTACTGGAGCCGGCATTTGGGAGATGGCATTGATTTTTGTTGAATCGGGACGACGGCCGTTCCGATCAATTATTTGTCCCAAATATTTTATTTGGTTGCGGAAAAATGAGCATTTTTCCAATTTGACTCGGAGTCCGTAGGCCTGGATTCGGGTGAACACTTCATCCAAATGTTGAGTGTGTTCCTCGATTGTCCCGCTGACAACAATTATGTCATCCAGGTAAGCGGTAGCATAACTCAATCCGGCCAGCATTTTGTCCATAATCGATTGGAAAATTGCTGGTGCCGCTTTTATTCCGAAGGGCAATCGCTCCATGCGATAATTTCCCTTATGCGTTGCCAAACCGCATAATAATTTGGATTCATCGTCCAATTCGATCTGCAAATATGCATCTCTCAGATCGATTTGTGAGAATATTTTTCCTCCATTGAGGGTTGCAAATATATCCTCGGGAATTGGCAGTGGATGTTGCGAGTCGAGAAGCGCGTCGTTCAGTCCCGTTGAATAATCAATGCACATACGTGCTGATCCGTCGGCCTTTTTCACAATCAAAATTGGAGCTGCCCACTCCAAATGGTCGACTTTTGTTTACGCCAAGTTTTTCTAATCGGCTCAATTCGCATTCAACGACATTCATTGAATTGTATGGCACCGGACGTGCCTTGCGATAAATTGGCCTGGCGTCTTCTTTCAACGTGAGATGCGCTTTCTCCTTCAAGCAGTGTCCCAACCCCTCGTTTGTCACATCGGGGAAGGAAAATTTTAGTGCCTCGATTTTGGTCAATAAATTTAGTGACCCTTGCTTGGCCACATAAAATTCTTCAACAATCGATTGGCCGTTAAATTCAAACGTTGTCGTCCCTTTTCCGATGAATTGGACCCGTTTGCCATCGAATGTTTTTCCAACCTTATTGCACTCTTTGATCGGTGGGTGCCCAACACTGGCATGCGTCCCTTCGTCAATGAGTATGATATCCGACCCAGTGTCGAGATAAAATTTGGCTGATTTTTGGTTCATCAACATTTCAATTTTGAGCGCCGAATTTGGGGTGTTCGTCATTCCAGCCATTCCAATGCGAAGATGACCGACTTTGCTTGTCGTAGTCCTTTAGGACTTCATCTTTTTCCACCATGCATGGACGCTTTCACATTGCCTCTGAAGATGGCCTGCAATTTTGCACTTATTGCATTTTGTTGTTTTGTGCCGGCAATCGTCCGGCCGGTGTTGTTCTTCTCCACAACGCCAGCACTTCGTTTTTGCTGCGTTGTTTTGCGCCGTTTCCTTCGACCATTTTTGCAGGGGCTTTCCTTGCCCCTTTTTGTGCACGGCATTTATGGCTCGTGTGTATGATGGCATTTCGACTGCTTTTGCTTCCGATATCGTCGATTGATAGTTTATTAAGTCTTCAACGACACCATCATAGCGCACATTGTCGCCATCCGTTGCTAATTTAGCAAGGATTCGCTGCCTCAGGGCTGCGTCGTTTGGCGATTTCAATGCGGTCAGCAACATCAAACAGCTAAATTGCTCCTTTTTCAATTCGTCGAATTTGAAATCTGACAGAAGCTTTTTGTGCCGATTTACGAATTGTCTGAAGTCTTCGCCATCCCCTCTCACCGCCTTCAAGCATTCGTACCTGTCAATGAAGATTGATTGAGGTTTGGCGAACAACTTCTCCAGCTTTTGGACTGTTGACGCAAAATCAAAATCTGTGACGGCGGCGGGAAGCACTGATCGGCTGTTCTCGCTGAACGCGTTTTCGCTCAGCTTGTTCATCAGGCACTTGACTTTTATTTCGTCATTGGCCATCGGTGCGGCACAATCGAGCGCAAACTTGAAACGGTCCAGCCATTCCGCGACGCGACTGCGTTCATCATTTGATTCGAACGGCGAAATGTCGGGAAGAGCCGGGATGATGGTGATGAGATTTGGCTGTGCCAATCCAGCGGCATTCGGTGCGTTTTGGTTCAGCAGTTGCGCGATTTGCTGTGACTGCTGTTGAACCATGTGTTGCTGTTGCTGCATTTGCTGTTGCTGTTGGGCCATCAAATTGATCAAATCTTGGAGATTGACATTTGCCGCCATTGTGAATGATCAAACCACTGTTGGGGTTTTTTGAAGTGCCGAATTTGTCGTTCACCACTTATTCTTTAACAGCGCCAAGATGCTAAACAAGTGGGTGCGCGTGGACGAGCTGAATTAGTATCGCCAAGGTACTAAGACAGCAGCGCAAAATCTCTGATTTCAAAATCGGATGATCGACAGATCAAAATGTCGGCAGTCCACAGTTCGGTTGATTCGGGCGTCGCCAATGTTCGGTCTTGATACCGAATCAAAACAATTAACAAACAAATTTATTTGAAGAAATTAAATAACAAATAAATAAATAAATTGGACGGAGGAGCACAATTATTTGGAGAAGAAAAGAACAACAATAATAGAACTGAATGAATGAATGCAAAAGGGGAAGGGCGGACAATTAATCAATAGGTCAAAGTGTGGAATAAAAGAGACAGCGATTATAGACTGTGAGGAAAGAGAGAGTGAAACAGACTGCGAAAGGAATAAATAAAATGTCTTCCTTTTTATCTGGGTGTTACCACCCGAACAAAAAAGACTCTAAATTAATTTTTCATTAATATTTTCATTCCTCCCATCCTTGAGTCAAATATTGTGCCACCCCAACATTCGGATTTCTTTTTTTGATTTTGAATATTGCTTCATCTTTCTTAATTTGTCTTCAACGAAATATTTTTTCTAACTTAAAAATATAATTTAATGAATTACAAAATTTCTTACCCAAATATTTTTTGAAATAATTTTATATTACAACAACTTTTAAAATCCTAAAAAAACATACACACCTTAAACCATCTAACTTTTTTGCTGTTGCTAAACGGGCTATCCGCAAACCCTTTTTATTACAAAATAGGATATATATTACAAAAACAAAAAATAATTTTTTTAATAGGGTTATTAATTCATGGAATTTATTACCGAAAAATATTATGGAAATAAATGACCCCAAAAAATTCCGAAAAATTGCAAAAGGAATAATTAAGCAATAATGCATATTTTCCCTATTGAGGTGTGATTTGTTTCATTTATGTCTATTGTTTGTTTAATTTGACAATTATTTTTGTGATTTTTGACTGCCATTTATGCTTTATTTTATTCTCACTTATTTTGTTTTTACGCCACTGTTAGAGTGCATAGCACCTTGTGGTTTGTTCGATAAATAAAATAAATAAAAAAATTTCCTGGTGATGCCTATTGGCACCGCCGGTAAATAAAATTGTTTTTTAACTCTTAGAAAATTGACCAAAACTTCGAAATT
>CP049706.1:966670-978604 GCA_004148225.2 Heterodera glycines | reverse complement strand
GCCAATCCGTATGCAAACCACTTGGACAGTTTTTAACCGTGGGAATTTGTTTCTTTTGGGTTTGAAAAGTGTGTAAGTCCTTTGTTTATGAAGAAACTTCTGTACATCGTGAAGCTTTAGATTGGGGATACGTTTTCGCGCTTCTGCTAGCACCTTTTGCATTCCTGCGTAGCTGGCCGGCGAATTTAGGTTGTAATAAACCTGTTCAAGTTGACTTTCTACAGTTTTGCCCATAACACTGGTTTAAATGGCGGTTTTTCTCTATTTAATCCTTGGGTTTTTATAGGGTTAACCTGGACAAGGACTAGTTTTCTTTTAGTTCTTCTCTTCTTTCCTTTACCCTGTTGTAAATTAAATAAGTATTTTGCAATTTCCGGTTCCCTCTTCAAACGTTGAACAAAAAATGTATGACCTCGAGGCGGAGAAATATCTTCACCTGATAATAATTTCAGCGATTCAGTATAATTCGATCCGGTGACTGGCTTATTAAAATTGGTCAAAACCTGTCCTGATTGCATATCGATTCCAAATTTGTCCGGATTTTTTCCAATAATATTCATAATTTTTGAAAAATTTTTCTGACTTAATTTTACGTCTTGGGAACGTATTGGCGTACTACTGCTACCTTCTGTAGCCGAAGAATAATCTGCCGATGATTCAAACACGTTTTCACTTTTCTTTTACGTGATGCTCTTATTAATCGTAACGGCTGACGCTTATTCTCTTGTTCTACGGCTGTTTCTATTTTTGGTATTTTATGAATTCCCATATATGGAGCAACGTTTGGTATTGCAGAACTCGGGTTTCCTTCTATGATCACTTTCTGTGGTTTATTTTCCATCAGCTCTTTGAGTTGACGTCTCCGTTTGTACAGCCAAGAGTGTCGTTTCATTTTAATATCAGCTCCGATTGTTTTATCATTCAAATTTTTATGTATATTTGAGTCTAATGATGTTTTTTCATCTTGTATAGGATCGCCTCGGCTACCCATACTCTTCACTATGTTCATAAGCGCAATGTATTCGGTTTCCGGAACCATGACCATTTTCTTTGTGTGCTTCATTATGCTGTTATTTTTTCAAGCAAATGTTGGGCTAAGACACTGAGAACAGGCACAAGAATAGCACCAAGGGCAATTCCGCTCCCTTGTTGAAGTTTTTGCCGAGCTGAGTTCTCACTGCGAGCGCGTGCTATGGCCCTGTAATAGTCCGCGTATTGTGACAACCGTCGCTTCTGGCTTGAATTTAAACGAAAATTAAATTTTAAAATATTTGCGCAAATTTCCACAAGGGCAAGTATTTGGTCTGCTGATGCTCCCTGTAGTAGCTCGTTTTTTCGTTTATCAGACCTAGTGGCCGCAAGCTTTTTAAAAAAATCTGTATTTTCCCTAACGTAAGGACTAAATTGATACATTTTGGATTTTTTCTACATTCATGTCTTTATATAGACAATGCGGTTAGTGTAATACGTTATTCGCTCGGTAAATAGATTTCTCTGCGTTCGTCCGGGAATATTTTGCTAGTAAGACGTTCATTTTCCTGTGCATTAGGATGCATATTTATAACCAGGTAGCTAAACGGTTGACTTGTTGCATCGTTATATGACTCCATAAAATAATTTAAGCGCTTTGGAAACAATTGAGATCCGACTGTCCGTACCTGAAGTTGCCCGGATGGGTTACGTGTCAGCACAAGATAGTGACTGTTCGCCCTTGCTGTCCGAATATTTCGCCCATACAGGCTCTGAGTTACGAAAATTACGTTTACGTTCCAATTATGCGAACCGCGTGTAAACAGAAGATCCAAAAAATCATTGTTTATGTTCAGCATAAGGTCGTCCAGCACAAGTAGGAGAGGTTTAGGTTTACTATTAATCAATGCCTGATCTGGAATCCCATTATGGGTTTCTATTCCACGTTTCATCAGATCAATGACCGAATCGTTCATTTCAGAATAACAATATAAAACTTTTTCGGGAGGTGGGTTAATCAGTTCATTATGGTGTTTCAACAACCTCATCAGCCAATGGGTTTTACCACTTCCGGTGGCGCCCGATAATATAAGAGTGAAGGGGGCATTAAACATTTTTTAAAGTTCAATTTTTCTAATTGTAACTTATTTATATAGTGTTTGTCCTCAATTTTGTATGGGACATATGCAGCACATTTTGGGCACATCCAACATTTTTCTGCCCAGGGGAAGTGTACGGTGCCAAAATGCAATAGACTTTGTGTCCTACATCTTTTACAAATTTCATAATGACATGGACAGTAATGACAACATTTTACTTGATGAATACAAATTTTGTTCATTTTTAATAATTTGTAACAAATTGAAAAAAACAGAATTGTTTAAATAGTGTAAATATGTAGGGGCAGTTATTCGGGTTTCATGATGTATTCGAGCCATTGTGTTAAATCTGCCGAACTGCCAGATAATTCTACTGTTTCCTTCTGCGACCACTCTGTTGTCAATTTGGCTGTTTTCAAAAGAGTCTGCGGGTCGGACTCGGATATTTTGGCAAGTGGTGGAAATTTCTCACATGACAAATCGTAAGGAGCAAAAGATGAAAAAGAGTGTCATTAGTCTCATCTGATGAACGTAACACCTCAATTCCTTCTTTCGTCGTGTTATTCATTTTTCTCTAATATAATTTTGAGCTTTATTTATAAATTTACCCAAGCTTCGAGTCGGAGAACTCATCATTATCATATAGCAGTACTAAATATTCCTTATTGATTAATCATGAGTATTATCAAAAAAATTGACAAAGATAGTGTTGAAGGTCTTGAAGGTAGTCTATCATTGTTTAACCTTCCACCGACAAATGTGGCTATTAATAAAACGAGCGTTCGGGAGCTTTTACCATTGTCCGCTCTCAACCAGACAGGACCCTATCTTTTTCGTCTGTTTTCAGATAGTCAATATTGCGATCTTAGCAAAACGTACATGTATCTGCTCACTTCGATAGAGCGTAAGAATGCCGCCGGAGAATGGGTGCCGACCGACGATGCGATTGAAGAGGACAAACATGTAGGTGTTATTCAAAATTTTGGAAGCAGTTTTGTTCGATCATTGAAAGTCAACATTTCTGGTGTCGAAGTGTTTGATAGCTCAATATACTATCACTATCGTGCGTACATAATGCAGGAGCTTGGCTATTCACATGAGATTCGCAAAGCATTTCACGAGGCTGGCTGCTATTATCCGGATGAAAACAGTCAGGATAGCTACTCAAACAAAGGTTTTACCAGCCGAGCACAGCGATTCTCAAACGGAAAACAGTGCGAAACAATGGTAAAACTCAACTTTGATTTGGCTCGTCAAAACACACTTTTGCTGAACAATCAGGATGTTGTGTTCACAATCCATCGGAACAGCGATCCTTTCCTTCTGCTTACACCAAAATGGAAAACCGTTACAGATGCGGTCAAAGATGCACAAGGTAATATAATTACAGCAGCGCGTGTGACATGGCATGATAACACAGCCGAATACCGTATCCGTCTACATGATATAAGACTTTACGTACGCACTGTAGACGTAACTTCAAGCCTTAATATTGCGATTAGTAGACAGTTGGAAAGCACGCCGGCCAAATATGCGCTTCGTAAGGTAGAGATGCGTTCCATCTTCTTAGGCATGGGTCGTACTGAGCTGTCACACAACGTGTTCACCTCAACCCTTCCGCGTCGTCTGATTTGTGCGTTTGTGTCAACGGATGCATACTCGGGCGCCCGGCATCTGTCACCCTTCAATTTTGAGCACGCGAACGTACGGTCAATCAGTGCCGAAGCAAATGGTTTGACATTCCCAAGCACACCATATCTGTTATCGTTTGGCAATCAGAAAAAATTTGTGCGCGCATTTGTGGACATGTATGCAGGGCTTGGCCTTGACGATTCGGACAACAAAACGGTGTCCATTTCAATGGCACGATTTCTCAGCGGATGGGCCTTTTTTGTAATCCCGATGACATCCACACTGGATGACACGCCTGGCTTTGAGCTGATCCGGCAAGGCACTTGCACCGTCAAAGTCCAATTTGAGCAGCCTATAAAAGCGGACGGTTATGAAATGCTCATATTAGGTGAATTCGATTCAGTCCTTTCCATTAACGCTGATCGTGTGTTGAGCACTGACGGAAGTGTATGAAAGAAAAATAATAATGAATTCGGTTCAGCTGAAAACAATTCTAAAGGGCGTGCAGGCTACCAGAACTAAGTTTATTGGCGTCTTCCCATCGGATAAAATTCCACAACCAAAGTGGAGAAGAAAATACCCTTATTGTATGATCATAAATACAGACAAGTCAGGAACACGGGGCGAACATTGGGTTGCCTGTTTCGTTCCTAATGCATCAAGGGTTGAATATTTTGACAGTTTAGGCAAAGCGCCCAACAAAGACTTAGGCGCGTATTTAAACACTTTTAGTGACATAAAAATCAATAAACATCAAATTCAATCGTCAACAGCAGACACTTGTGGGCATTTTTGCATTTATTTTCTAGTCGCGCGTTGCTCTGGCGTCCCATATTGTGAGGTGATGGGCACTCTCCATCGTACACGTACTATAGCAGATTTGCTTGTAAAGGGGTTTGTTCGTACACTTTTACGAGTATAAAAGGCATAAAAAATCGACTTCATTGTTACCAGCCATGAGTACATTTTTTCTCCTATTTTTTGCCGTTTTCTGTTATAACACCAGCGCAGAAGGCGAATTGCTTACACTTGAAGTGGCGGTTGATCATCCTAATTATTTTGACAACAATTACCGGACTTTTTCTAAAGATACAGGTGGTGATCAGCTGTTTTTCGGATATGACAAAAATAATGCATGTTTGGTAAGAAAAAATAACAATAGCCAATGGACAATCAGTTTGCAAAGCTATAATAAACTGATTCTCTCTTCTCCTGATATAAGTCTGTTTTGTGAGTGGGCTTGTCGATAAAATTTTATCAATTTCCAAGGTATTCATCTTCAGACTTTGAGGACCGTGAGGCGGACGAGATGCACATTTATTGTGGTCATCAGCAAAAAATTGTCAGGGGCTTTTTTGCGAACGCCAACAGACCAATATTTGACTATATGACAGAACGTTTGTACATTTCTGATAGACATGAGAGTCAGATCAGTGAAATTGATCTAAGCTATCTTGAGCGGTTGTGGACAAATAAAAATCAAACAAATTATGCGATTATAAAAGTCAATTTTGTATGTCTGTTACCCAGGGATAAAACCGATTTCGCAATTCTAGACAACAATATATACTTGATTCGATCAGACCTTCGCATTTATAAATATAGAATTGTTGACCGTCAAGTTGAACTAAAGTTTGTGGTCAATAGTAGTAGCGCGAAATTCAACTTTTTATTATTTAAAGAATACCGCGACGACGCCAATAATAATAATATACTTCAAGCAGGCTCTCAAACGCCTCAGTTAAAATTATTGTTAGGGGTTGCTTATACCTTTGACGTACTATTGATCATAACGGTCCTCCTCTACCATATTTTTAATTTCTTCGTTCAATTTTGCTCTGATCATTTCTTCGAGTATGTCCAAATCGGGAGACCTAGTGGAATTGGCAGCGCTTAAAAATAATTCCAAAGAACTTGTGTACACGCCCACAACAGTAGTCAAAGAGAGGAGTATTTAAGGTAACTATTCTGGCCATCAGCGCTCATTTCGTACACTAAACCACTATATGCAACGAGCAATCAAATATTTTATTGACTATTACGCCATAAACGACATTACTCAACTGTATGCTCTGTTAAAATTGGAAATCGACTCACACCCGTCCAACTATTTCCCAAACCCTCTGCTATCAGTCTCCTGTGTTCATATTGTGAACACCGAGTTCGAAAATCAACCGGTGATAGTGGAAGGAACGCTTGATTTGATAGACGAGCTGCTCTTTTCGACATGCTACCCCAAGACGAGGCAGGGAGTCGGCTGGTAAGTGAGGGATTAATGTCAATTATTTAATATTTTTTATTCAGGAGCGAACCTCTGTATGTGGAACTGACGGATCTAATGGTTTGTCCGGGCGATTTGCCAATATGTCTGTCACACTTCGGACAACGGAAGGAACGACGACCCAGCTTGATGGTCGACGAACTGGATTGGCACGACAGCGACGACGACGCCGCAGACGAAGCCTGGTGAAAGTGTTATGCGAATTCAATAAATGTAGACCGGAATATCTCGCTGTGACGATCAGAAGAAGGAAGAAGGAAAATATCGAATTTCTATGCGATCAAAAAATTGAAACTGTACACCTAAGAAAGAATTTACAAGTTTTCCCCGAATCATTTACCTTGTTTGGTGCAAATCGAATGTACGCCTATCGTGGTCTTCTAGGAGTCACGGTAGAGCAGCATTTATACGCAAGACATCGTGCTCGCCTAAAGTTTCCTAACCTTCCATGTATTGTACACATTGGTGGCAACGGTCATCAAAGTTATTTTCCAATTGAACTTTTGAAAATATCATCATAATCATCATTATCAATGTAATATTTTTTTTAGTAAAAAAATATGCAACAAAATTTCATTCATATCCAAAAGGTAAAACATCAAGATTTTCAGTGATAATTCCTTTTTGGCAAACAGGCAAATATCTTTTATTTTGCTTCCTTGTAATTATCCGACTGTCCTTTGTAGGCTGGATTTTTTTGTAGTTGAACACTGCGGCATCATTCTGTTCATCCTCTTTTCCATAGTTGAGAACTTTGTGCACAAATCGTTCAAACTGTAGCGCTTGAGAGTTGTTGACGTCAAATGTGATGCCTCGAATCTTCTGCACATATTTTATTGCTTTCGTCTGCTTATGGACCATTTTCAGAGCGTATTGTTTCGCTCCGCCACATGCGAAAGTCGCAATGTCATAATCCGAGTATTCCTCACTCATCTGGCCCAAAAACTCGCCAGTCTCTACTGGAACAAGGTTGCGTTTGTGCCGCACAATTACACTGTCTGTGTCAGTGTACAGCAACTCTGCGCCAGGTGTATTGTTACATTGTTGCATGTAGTCAAACAGTTTCAGTCTGGCTCGACTTGTCGTCCACAGACTGAGCACAATGTTGCTGGATGTATGTTCAACAGTGAAGTTTTTCTTTGGCTTATACATCACCCGAATGGCTGCATCTGTGATTGGAATTATTGACGAGATTTCCTTAATTTATATAAATTATTCTTATATCCCAAAAAAATACACAATACCATTCTATGGTCAAAGACTAGATCGTAAAACTCCTTTGGTCTTGTCATAACTTTATTCGACCCAAGCTGATTTCTCATGCTGAATTTTCCCCTGAAAACGATTGGATAACAACAACAACAAAAAAAACATTATTTTGGAGCAAACCATAAGCTGTTGAGCATCAATTTTGCAATGAATCGCAGTCCCGGATTCTTTTTGATGCGACCAAAATCCAAATCAACCCCGTAAATGCGCCGATACTCATCGATATACTGCTGTTTTTGTTCTGACGTTTCCACACCTTCCGGAAATCCACTTGATTCCACCTGTGCAATTAACTTTGATAAAAATTTTTTTTGGATAATTCGCTAACCTTGAGCCTTATGAATTGACGAACATATCCTTTGAAAATCTGATCACTCCATTCTGCGTAATGCCAGGCCCTCCAAAATCGATCGACAACATAGCCCAGTTCCAACGCTTTTTCGAGTTCAATGTGGGTGAAGTTGCCAGTGAAGGCCCTCTGCTGATCCGAATGGGTGCATTTGTGAGAACAGCGCGTCACACATTTACGGAACAATGCTGCGCATCGGTGACAGCAGCTGAACAGCAGTCTCTCGTCAATTTTCATCGGCAGTACAGGTACTCGCAGTCCACGCGGAGGGATGACACGAACACGGTAAAGGCCCCGGTACTGTAGATGTTCAGGTTTTGTCCAGTTGACATTCATCTCGTCTGCGTTTGGATGAATAATGGTAGGAATTCCAATCGGGTAATCAGTGTCGTAGTTGACCCATGGGTACAGTGAGACAATGTCGAATACGGATATCTTTTCATCCTCTGCCGGTTCAGCAAAAAGTCGTAACGGGCCAGTTCTTCCGCCGCAATATGCAAGTCTAGGGTCAAGAGGGCCGCGCTCATTGGATATGTCGTCAAAAAATGCTTTCATTCTTTCATTTTTCTTCAGCTGGTCGTTTATTTCACATTCCCAGATCTCTTCGACTTGCAGACAACGTCCATGGTCATCATACTCACGAAGTTGACGAAGACGGTCTTGTGTAGTATCATTCAGCTCACGACATGTTTTTCCATCAATGAGCTGCTCATCAGGTTTGAAGCATCGCTCGCAACCGTGCCAGTAGCAGCCGAGCACTTCTATGCACCGTTGCTGGCTCTCAATCCATCCGTCGAGCTTGAACTGCTTCCATCGTTTTTCCCGACCGTTGCCTGCATGTTGGATTTCAATACCTTCACTTTTTGCGCGCCAGTCCAAATATTTGATGGCGAGGACGCTTGCTCTATCGTTTCTTTCATATCCCAGTTCAGGGACCATTGCCAACTGTTCAGGTTCCATGAATTGCGCCTTGAAGATGTTCATGCATGCACTGTAAAATAAACAAATGTTAACGGAGCAATTTATTTTTTTAAACCTAGCTATGGTATGAACCGCGAGTAAAGAGTGTGTCTAAATATTGCTGTCTCATACCAACCAATAAATCGTCCAACACCAGCAACAATTTTTCCTTTTTGGCATTTCCTTTAATGTAGTCTTCAGCAGGAACTCCATTGTGAACAGTGACTGTTATATTGTCAATTCTCCCATTGCGTTGTAAATTTAAAATATTCGGATTCAGCTCCCCGTAACAATATCCATTCTGAGCGAATAGTTCTCTTTTCTGTTGAATGCGTATGGGAAGAATGGTTTGTCGTCGCAGTCAAGGTTGAAAGTCTTCTTTAATTCAGCGAGTGCAATTGGCATAATCAGACAGGAGTCACGCCAAATAAGCATTGAATGCTTTCTGCTATGCTGGACGCGGAATTCGAAGATTTTGAGCCCGTTCATCACAACATCCGGACGTCTTGCAGTTTTGCAAAGATGATTAAGGGCGAAATGGCCATCAAATCTCGATGCATTGTGAGCCTAGGATTTTTTTGTAAGACAAATTGCTCATAAATCACTTACCCATATGTATGTGGTGTATTCATTATTCCACGCCCTCAGAACCCACTCAACAAAAGCGGCAACAGGTTGATCCTCGCCATCTGCTTCACTCCTGTTATTTGAAATTTACCTTTAATTTAAATAATAATCATATCCCACCATTCTTTTGCTCGTTCCAACGCTCCACCGTTTTGACAGCAAATCTCACAATTGTCGTCGTCCGTCTCCGTTGATTCACAGCAATCGGTACAAGTAACACGGGCCGAAAGAAAATTGACCCTATGTATACGCTGGCCTTCGTCCTCAAGTTGTTCAAGGCGTGTTTCAGTATCCCAGACAATGATACGATAGCGTTGTTCTTCCGGTGGTACTCGAATTTTTTTGATGAAACAGCTCCTCTTTTCCGCATGATAAACCTGAAGACAGTGTTGTTCTTTTTTTATATATTTTCCAAACAGCTTAGTCTCACTTTGCATCGTTTACAATAGCGTGTGTTACATTTGTGCTTCTGGCCGGTATCCGATCGATAAACTCTATTGCATGATGAACACCGTTTATAGAGTCTACATGTTGTCCCCCGGTGACCATCGTAACAGAATCGCGAAAAAAAATAACGGTTGCATTCTGTGCATAAAATTTGGACACCGTCTTGTTTCGGGCATGGATGTTGAGGTCCGACTAAACATTTTGGTTATAGAAAATATTAACATTATTTTTCTAACCTTTAGCACATTGAGGACATCTGCTCTTACAATGCATTGTATGTTTAGCGTCAACAGTGTACGTGCACTCACACTCAATGCAATATTTCCGACCAAGTTTGAAGAAACAATGAATTTTTTTGATTACGTCATAATGATCGCTGGATAGAAAAAGTGTGACGTTAAAACGATGCCCTCCTGGGCCTTTCCATATTGGCCGAGGTAACTCTTCTGGTCGATCTTCAAACAGAACTAAGCGGTATGTCCCGGGAAAAACACGATTCTGAAATATATTTCTAACACTTAATGATTAAAATTTTGTAATACATCATACCCAGTATTGTTGAACCTGCTGAATATGTTCAATTCCATAAGAAGTCTGGTCCTTTTGAATGCCCGACGCATTCATCAGCTCTTCAACTGCAGTTTGCATTCGACCAATGTTTGATACCAGACGATTGAATGCCTCGTAGTCTTTGCAAAAATCGTGTCTGTTCATTATGTTTGCCATAAATTGAGGCTGCTGCTCATCTATTGGGTTATGAGTAAGGCAGAAAATATCGCGGTCATGATAGGCACGGCCTGCAACAAGCGCATGAAATAAACAGTAGCTATCCTTGTTGCGTATGACAATTCTTTGCGATTCATCGTATCCCCAATTTTGGTATGGATGTAAACGTGGGGCTGACCCTACTGGAGGGGTCAAACAGGTGACGATGATCTCCACAGGATCGCTGAGCAGCAAAGTTTTTTTGTCAGCACCTCCATCGTCTCCCTCGCTCTGACCCAACTTGTCAAGCTCAGCCATCACCACGTCGACGTTGTTTTGGATTGGAGGGCGCATAGGTATCACTACTGGATCGTTTAACACTTTCCCTGACACCATAATGCCTAATTTTGAGACTGCGCGCCCACTTTTCTTTTCCGCATTTTGTACAGCTCTGGCAATGAGCTCATCGAACGCTTGACGTAGCGCTTCATCGGGCTCATCATGCTGAGCGTTAAGCATAAATTCAGTGACATGGCGCTGCACAGAGAATCGCTCAAGCTTATGTACATGGTTGGTGATCTCTTTATACAACGGTTGTTGCTTCTGTTGTTGTTGTTGTTATCTAACATTTTTTTTCGGTATCGCCTGTGCCTATCTGATCATTTGCTGTCGCTAGTCGTAGTTGCCTCATCTCCTCTTCCATTTGTGGCTCAGTCGGATACTTCTCAAAATAGGACATCGAGCGGAAATCCCATCTCGGTTGTTTAGGCTGAGTTTGGCTTTGCTTGGAGCTTTTTTCTGATGTTGTCCTTCTTTTTCTATCAGAATCGGATGGCATTTAGCTGAATACAAATTACAGGAATTCAAAAAAAAAAATTTTTGTTTCGCGATAATGTTAATTGGGTAATAAAACACTCACAAAATAATCGGTTTATATATCGGAGTTTTTTTATGATCCTCATCATTATCATCATTTTTAAACCATATCAGGGATTTTTTTAATTTGCTTTCTCGATCATCTTGTCATTGTGCAAATTCAGGTACACAGTCGATGTTGGCGCATCATCATCAGCATCATTGCTATTCTCATCAGCATTTGTGTTATAACTGTAAAATTCAGTATGTTGTCATAATATGTGGTGCGTTCTGTCTGCTTGAAAACAACTAACCGTGGTTTTTTGACGACTGGCGTATTTCCATGATTTACTGACCATTTTTTCACTTTTGCTTCGAAACGATTTATCCTTAAAAAAAGGATGAATGGATAACATTCTAGCTGGTATAAAGGAGGCTAACTCACTTTTCCACAATATCATCAATACCGTCTTCGTAGAAATCAATTGCATCATCGCTGTCTTCCGAAAGCTCCTCTTCCATTCTTGAATATTTCTCCTCCAACTGGTCAAGTTTTAGCGACCTGAGTTATTTTCATACGCTTTACTTTGGGTCTGAAAACTTACCACACATCTTGGGCTCGAGCTGACATCAACGAATAAGGGTATTGTCGTTTCGCACCTTTGCGACATCCGGTCGCCATCGGCTCTTCCTTCTTACAACTTTTCATCTCCTCTGATTCAGTAGAAAAATGGGCAGCT
>CP049706.1:953510-966279 GCA_004148225.2 Heterodera glycines | reverse complement strand
TTCATCAATTCTTTTTGGTGCGCTTCTTAGGTGAACCATTTGAAGATGATGACCCATCCTCGGCCTCATCATCGCTGCTTTCAACATCCACTACCACCGCCACCGGTTTTTCCTCAGATATTGAGGAAATAATCCAGTCTAGCGTCGCGGTCTCATTCTTTTCCTTAAAACATACATGTTTATCTGACATAATTTTTACGTAGAAGACACTGGACTAGATAATAGCGGGAGGACCATTTACACTACCCACCTTGATGTTGAGCTTGACGAACACAGTTTGGTCGATTTTCGACTGCAAGGTCGATTCCAACTTATCGGGCGCGTTCTCTGATAGGTTGTAAAAGGCGTCTACGCTGGCAATGCCCAGAAATTTGATGGCTGCATGGGAAAAAGCGGTTGTCTGCTGCTCGCATTCCTCATCATCGCAATCTCGGAGTACAACACGAAGGTACAAATTGCGGCTGGGCTTTTTGGCGTGATGTGCGCACGAGACACAGAAGTCTTCCTCGTCAAGTTTCTTACGACACGGAATACCGTTGCTACGCATCGGACAGGCCTAAATTGTAAGCATAATGCAACAAAGGAGCAAGCGTTTTTTGTCCATCACCTTGTAGATGGAAAACAGAACGCTAGCAATCTTTGCGCGCAGAAAGAAAGTGCCAGCCGCGTCAAACTCCTGGACCTCGCTGAGCGTTTTCGTGCGCAAAGTTGGTTGTTCCTCGGGGCCTTTTGGCTTAATTTGGAATCGTTTCAGGTTGTTGTTGTTGTTGTTCATCTTCACACACCGATGGGGAGAGAATACCGAGATGATTTGCTGGAAATTAAGTCAAAAAGACGATTATAGTGACATTTAAACCAGAAGTTAATAATTATATGCGTCATTGAACGTAAAATGACCAATAAAAATCCAAATAGAGAGCAAAATTTAATAGCAAATGCGAAAATCTTATAATATTGTGGATAAAAACATCGCGATGTAGTCTTCGAAACCTAAAAAGAATTATTTGCGATGAATTTTTGAAGATGGTACTTACAAACTCTAATCCTTCCTTTCTGATCAAAGTCACGATCGCGGAATGGAGTAGTCAATTGCTGCAGCACAAGACAAAGATAAATAAAATCATCAAAGTGTAAGCGATCTTAAATAATTATCAGATTGAAAACAACTAAATCAGTTATATTACCCGACATTGTGCGATCATACTTTCGTAATAATGTACAGTAAAAGTTGACAGAAAATCTGTATCCTATAAAGAAACTATTTAGAATAGTGGGAGAAATTGGCAGCTGGTGCCAGCGCCCGCTGGGAGAAATCGACAGCTTGTGCTAGCGCCCGCTGCCAATTTCTCACAGCGGGCGCTGGAGACAAAAATGCCCACTCACCATATTCTCTTAAAGCAGTTTCAAGTCGGTCAACACCTATTGTCAGCTCACCTTCGCCTGCAATATTCTTAAAAGAGATCTTCCATTCGTCCACATACTAAAATGAACCGATAAAACAATGTGTTATCAAAAACTAAACGACAAGTCAAAGATGAACACTGCAACAATACTCACCTTCCAAAGAGGCCGAAATTCATTCCGATCAATCATGCCATCGCGATTGGAGTCAAACAGGTCAATGAGAAGCATACAGGTGTCCTGATTGAAAGATCGATCTTTGCCATTCGAAAGGAGACTTTGCAATGTATTTTTGTCCATTTTTGTCGATCCGTCGTGGCAAATTTTATCAAAAATTATTTCAGGAGTCAACTGTGATGGCATTTCGAGCAGTTCGATTTGGTTAGAAGCTATGATTATAAGCTGAAAGCTAAAGATAAATTCGTAAAAAAATTTGAGCAATCATATAAATCATATTTTTACGTGGGTTGTAAAGCGTACACATGAATTACGCTAATCCGATTAATTTTTTTGCAAATTAAGGGCTTTTTCAAGTATCGAATTGTGTATATTCACAGCTTAGAATATTAGTAGCTTTCGAATAATATTAGCATAGAAATAAGAAAAATAATGGGTGCACATGAATTGGGCGATTGCCCATTTTCGCTTTTGTTCACTAAAATTCCAAGGAATTTATTCCGATTCAGACTCGGAAGTATCAGAATTTTTGAATAAAAATTTGTCACGCTTAAAAATCTTTTCAAAATATTGGCATGCAGCTTCTATTTCTTCCAAGGCAATTAATCGAGGATGTCGGCACTTCTCACTGAGGAAGCGCGGTCGTTTAGGCTCGTCTGCACAATCTGTTGCCGCTCGTTTGGTTTTTTTTGCATGTTTGGCTTCACTTCATCAGCATGGTTTGGGTTCACATCATTTGACGACATTTTTTAAATTGAAATTAAGAAACGGTTGGGAAAACAAAAAGATGGCTTTCTGAAGGGTAGAGCTAGAGCTTTAAGGCAACGGTGATAACATGTCCTGATAAAGGTTCTCCAGGTTGCACTGGTAATTGAAAATTGTGTGCCAAATAGGGGTTTGCCATCAAAAAAACTGTCAATTTGGAAACATTTTGAAAAAGGACCAGAAATTCACGAAGGAATTTTGTTCAAAGCATCCAAAACAGACATATATTGATTATGAATAGATTAAGGATTAACCTCAGGTTATCATTTGGCCAAAATTTGTTTAAGTCAAAATTGGAAAAAGATAAGTGTCGGCCATTTTTTTTCACTGCTAGTGGGAAATATGGAAAACGTCATAAATTCAATTTTGGAAGCATATTCAAAACTACATTATTATTAAATTTTAGGGTCTAAAGACCCTACAAATAGGAAGGAGATTTATTTTGAAATTTTCCGTGAATTTGAGTTTGGCCAAGGACACCTGAAATTTGGCCATAAGGGTCTGCCCTGAAATCTCACGATTTTGAATTAAAAATTTCTCTTTTTGCTTAATCTTCTAGAACATATTGAATTTTACAAACTGGCCAAGTTTAATGTTATTTCACTAAACATTCATTACGTTATGGTCATTGGTGTAAAGGGGTAGTCAAATTTTCTCAACCATATCATAATATTCGTACAAGTTTTAAAAAGTATCCTAGAAACGAGAAAAATAATCATTTTGAAGTGGAAGGTTAGGGCTTTCAAAAAAAAAAAAAGTTTTTAATGTAAGTAAAAATGCTTTTTTTTGTTCTGTCTGGCAATTTGAATTTGGAGAAGTTGCCTATCAAATTTGCCGATTTGGCAACAGCATCGAAAAATGACGGATCAATTCAGAAGGCAATCAAATTCATCAGATCAAATTGGCCAAACAATGATTTGCTGAAGCAGGAATCGGAGACTGTCCAACTGTTCAGCCGAAGAAAAGACGATTTGTCTATTCTTAAAGATTGCCTAATGTATGGCGACAGAATTGTAATACCAAAAGTCTGCCAAAAGAAAATCATGGAGCAGCTGCACAAAGGCCATCCAGGAATCAAGCGGATGAAGCAGTTGTCCAGACAATATGTCTATTGGCCGAAGTTGGACGCCGAAATTGAAGAATTCGTACAATACTGCCAGCCGTGCCAAGCTGCTGCCAAGGCACCTGTAAAGACTTTTCTGCACTCGTGGCCGAAGGCAGAACATCCATGGCAACGGATCCATGTCGACTATGCCGGCCCTTTTTACGGCAAAGAATTTTTAATCGTTGTCGACGCATTTTCAAAGTACCCGGAGGTCTTTGAAATGCCAACAAAATCAACAGCTGCCACTGTCGATAAATTGCGCTATCTTTTTACGCGACACGGAATTCCGGAAATTTTGGTCTCAGATAATGGCACACAATTTGCCAGCAACGATTTTGCCAAATTCACAGCGGCAAACGGAATTTCACATTTGTTTTCAGCACCATATAATCCCATGTCTAATGGACAAGTGGAGCGTTTTGTGGACACCTTTAAGAGAGCTTTTCGCAAATTAGAAGGGGAGGGAGTCCCAGGAAAGGACGTCATTGAAACATTTTTGGTCACTTATCGGACCACACCAAATGATTCGCTCCCAAACATCAAATCCCCGGCGGAAATGCTCATTGGTCGCAAACCGCGCACCACTTTGGATTTGCTGAAGCCGCCGCTTTTGCAACCCTCGGAAAGAGACGCGGAAATGGAACGGCACTTCAATCGACGTTTTGGCACGAGACAACGAACTTTTCAGATGAAAGACAACGTTTACGCGCGCCACCGCCTCTCCCAGAATTGGAGGGCAGGAATAATTTGTGATTGCAAAGGCGTAATTTATACTGTGAAATTCTCGGACGGATCAATCAATCGCTATCATGCGAACCAACTCCGAGAACGCCGAAATGTTGAAAATTTAGAAGAGTCTCTAAACATTTTGAATGAGGCTTTCAATCTGCCATTATGAACGGGCGATACGTCGTTCACAGTGTGCCAACCGACAAGCGGACATCTGTTTGTCCAAACCGATCGCAGTAGAGGCACGCATCAAGCGCCGATCGGCTACCCAGCTGCGCAAAAAAGCCTTGGCCCGTCTTAAAATGGATCACGGATTGGCGAGAGCAGCGATAAACTCCGGCAACTTCTTTTTGAAGAGGAAGAATGGCATCAGCCTTTGGTATTTGCCAAATGGACGGGTAAAATTTTAATATTTAATGGACGGGTAAAATTTTAATATTTAATGGACGGGTAAAATTTTAATATTTAATTTAATATTTAATTTTATTATTTTACATTTATTAAATTCAGGGCCCTCTGAGAGCAACCATTGTGGTTCATCATGGCCCGCCGTTGCCGCCGCCTCCGCCGCCACCTCCGCCGCCGCCCTGTGACCTGATGGCGGCACTACAAATTGTAGCACCATTGGCGGCGCCAGGTGGCAAAAAAGGACAATTAGCGCTCTGCTTCCGCTGCCATGTCGATGATTATATGTAAAAGTGCTTTAGGTTACAGGGGCAGGGGTCCCAGACCCCTGCCCCTGCGACCCTATACTACTTCTACCATAATTTTCAGTTAATAAGTTGTCAGTTTTATTCTTTATTTCTATAGGTAAATCCCGAAAACATTGCACCAATTGACTTTTCTCCGGATTTTAAGCCCGAATGTTGAATTTTCTTGTGATCTACCTATAATTTTCAGTTAATAAGTTGTCAGTTTTATTATTCTTTAATTCTATAGGTAAATCCCGAAAACATTGCACCAATTGACTTTTCTCCGGATTTTAAGCCCGAATGTTGAATTTTCTTGTGATTCACCTATAATTTTCAGTTAATAAGTTGTCAGTTTTATTCTTTAATTCTATAGGTAAATCCCGAAAACATTGCACCAATTGACTTTTCTCCGGATTTTAAGCCCGAATGTTGAATTTTCTTGTGATTCACCTATAATTTTCAGTTAATAAGTTGTCAGTTTTATTCTTTAATTCTATAGTTTGTAAATGAATTCCTCTTTTATTGAATTGAAATTGATTTGATAAGCCCGAATGTTGAATTTTCTTGTGATCTACCTATAATTTTCAGTTAATAAGTTGTCAGTTTTATTCTTTAATTCTATGGGTAAATCCCGAAAACATTGCACCAATTGACTTTTCTCCGGATTTTAAGCCCGAATGTTGAATTTTCTTGTGATTTACCTATAATTTTCAGTTAATAAGTTGTCAGTTTTATTCTTTAATTCTATAGGTAAATCCCGAAAACATTGCACCGATTGACTTTTCTCCGGATTTTAAGCCCGAATGTTGAATTTTCTTGTGATTCAGCTATAATTTTCAGTTAATAAGTTGTCAGTTTTATTCTTTAATTCTATAGGTAAATCCCGAAAACATTGCACCGATTGACTTTTCTCCGGATTTGTTTCTTTTTCTTTCTTTGTTGTTTGTGTTATAAATTGATTTGGTTTTGATATGAAAGATATTGTTTTGCTTATGTAAATGGTAATGAAATTTTAAATGAATGAATGAGAATTTGTTTGAAAAATTTGTATAGAAGAAAAATGTTGTGCGTAAGAAAAAGTCAAGAAACAAGGAAGAACGTCAGTTTTATTCTTTAATTCTATAGGTAAATCCCGAAAACATTGCACCAATTGACTTTTCTCCGGATTTTAAGCCCGAATGTTGAATTTTCTTGTGATTCAGCTATAATTTTCAGTTAATAAGTTGTCAGTTTTATTCTTTAATTCTATAGGTAAATCCCGAAAACATTGCACCGATTGACTTTTCTCCGGATTTTAAGCCCGAATGTTGAATTTTCTTGTGATCTACCTATAATTTTCAGTTAATAAGTTGTCAGTTTTATTCTTTAATTCTATAGGTAAATCCCGAAAACATTGCACCAATTGACTTTTCTCCGGATTTTAAGCCCGAATGTTGAATTTTCTTGTGATCTACCTATAATTTTCAGTTAATAAGTTGTCAGTTTTATTCTTTAATTCTATAGGTAAATCCCGAAAACATTGCACCAATTGACTTTTCTCCGGATTTTAAGCCCGAATGTTGAATTTTCTTGTGATCTACCTATAATTTTCAGTTAATAAGTTGTCAGTTTTATTCTTTAATTCTATAGGTAAATCCCGAAAACATTGCACCAATTGACTTTTCTCCGGATTTTAAGCCCGAATGTTGAATTTTCTTGTGATCTACCTATAATTTTCAGTTAATAAGTTGTCAGTTTTATTCTTTAATTCTATAGGTAAATCCCGAAAACATTGCACCAATTGACTTTTCTCCGGATTTTAAGCCCGAATGTTGAATTTTCTTGTGATCTACCTATAATTTTCAGTTAATAAGTTGTCAGTTTTATTCTTTAATTCTATAGGTAAATCCCGAAAACATTGCACCAATTGACTTTTCTCCGGATTTTAAGCCCGAATGTTGAATTTTCTTGTGATCTACCTATAATTTTCAGTTAATAAGTTGTCAGTTTTATTCTTTATTTCTATAGGTAAATCCCGAAAACATTGCACCAATTGACTTTTCTCCGGATTTTAAGCCCGAATGTTGAATTTTCTTGTGATCTACCTATAATTTTCAGTTAATAAGTTGTCAGTTTTATTCTTTAATTCTATAGGTAAATCCCGAAAACATTGCACCAATTGACTTTTCTCCGGATTTTAAGCCCGAATGTTGAATTTTCTTGTGATTCACCTATAATTTTCAGTTAATAAGTTGTCAGTTTTATTCTTTAATTCTATAGGTAAATCCCGAAAACATTGCACCGATTGACTTTTCTCCGGATTTTAAGCCCGAATGTTGAATTTTCTTGTGATCTACCTATAATTTTCAGTTAATAAGTTGTCAGTTTTATTCTTTAATTCTATAGGTAAATCCCGAAAACATTGCACCGATTGACTTTTCTCCGGATTTTAAGCCCGAATGTTGAATTTTCTTGTGATTCACCTATAATTTTCAGTTAATAAGTTGTCAGTTTTATTCTTTAATTCTATAGGTAAATCCCGAAAACATTGCACCAATTGACTTTTCTCCGGATTTTAAGCCCGAATGTTGAATTTTCTTGTGATCTACCTATAATTTTCAGTTAATAAGTTGTCAGTTTTATTCTTTAATTCTATAGGTAAATCCCGAAAACATTGCACCAATTGACTTTTCTCCGGATTTTAAGCCCGAATGTTGAATTTTCTTGTGATCCAGCTATAATTTTCAGTTAATAAGTTGTCAGTTTTATTCTTTAATTCTATAGGTAAATCCCGAAAACATTGCACCAATTGACTTTTCTCCGGATTTTAAGCCCGAATGTTGAATTTTCTTGTGATTCAGCTATAATTTTCAGTTAATAAGTTGTCAGTTTTATTCTTTAATTCTATAGGTAAATCCCGAAAACATTGCACCGATTGACTTTTCTCCGGATTTTAAGCCCGAATGTTGAATTTTCTTGTGATCTACCTATAATTTTCAGTTAATAAGTTGTCAGTTTTATTCTTTAATTCTATAGGTAAATCCCGAAAACATTGCACCAATTGACTTTTCTCCGGATTTTAAGCCCGAATGTTGAATTTTCTTGTGATCTACCTATAATTTTCAGTTAATAAGTTGTCAGTTTTATTCTTTAATTCTATAGGTAAATCCCGAAAACATTGCACCAATTGACTTTTCTCCGGATTTTAAGCCCGAATGTTGAATTTTCTTGTGATTCACCTATAATTTTCAGTTAATAAGTTGTCAGTTTTATTCTTTAATTCTATAGGTAAATCCCGAAAACATTGCACCAATTGACTTTTCTCCGGATTTTAAGCCCGAATGTTGAATTTTCTTGTGATCTACCTATAATTTTCAGTTAATAAGTTGTCAGTTTTATTCTTTAATTCTATAGGTAAATCCCGAAAACATTGCACCGATTGACTTTTCTCCGGATTTTAAGCCCGAATGTTGAATTTTCTTGTGATCTACCTATAATTTTCAGTTAATAAGTTGTCAGTTTTATTCTTTAATTCTATAGGTAAATCCCGAAAACATTGCACCAATTGACTTTTCTCCGGATTTTAAGCCCGAATGTTGAATTTTCTTGTGATCTACCTATAATTTTCAGTTAATAAGTTGTCAGTTTTATTCTTTAATTCTATAGGTAAATCCCGAAAACATTGCACCGATTGACTTTTCTCCGGATTTTAAGCCCGAATGTTGAATTTTCTTGTGATCTACCTATAATTTTCAGTTAATAAGTTGTCAGTTTTATTCTTTAATTCTATAGGTAAATCCCGAAAACATTGCACCAATTGACTTTTCTCCGGATTTTAAGCCCGAATGTTGAATTTTCTTGTGATCTACCTATAATTTTCAGTTAATAAGTTGTCAGTTTTATTCTTTAATTCTATAGGTAAATCCCGAAAACATTGCACCAATTGACTTTTCTCCGGATTTTAAGCCCGAATGTTGAATTTTCTTGTGATTCACCTATAATTTTCAGTTAATAAGTTGTCAGTTTTATTCTTTAATTCTATAGGTAAATCCCGAAAACATTGCACCAATTGACTTTTCTCCGGATTTTAAGCCCGAATGTTGAATTTTCTTGTGATCTACCTATAATTTTCAGTTAATAAGTTGTCAGTTTTATTCTTTAATTCTATAGGTAAATCCCGAAAACATTGCACCGATTGACTTTTCTCCGGATTTTAAGCCCGAATGTTGAATTTCTTGTGATCTACCTATAATTTTCAGTTAATAAGTTGTCAGTTTTATTCTTTAATTCTATAGGTAAATCCCGAAAACATTGCACCAATTGACTTTTCTCCGGATTTTAAGCCCGAATGTTGAATTTTCTTGTGATTCACCTATAATTTTCAGTTAATAAGTTGTCAGTTTTATTCTTTAATTCTATAGGTAAATCCCGAAAACATTGCACCAATTGACTTTTCTCCGGATTTTAAGCCCGAATGTTGAATTTTCTTGTGATCTACCTATAATTTTCAGTTAATAAGTTGTCAGTTTTATTCTTTAATTCTATAGGTAAATCCCGAAAACATTGCACCAATTGACTTTTCTCCGGATTTTAAGCCCGAATGTTGAATTTTCTTGTGATTTACCTATAATTTTCAGTTAATAAGTTGTCAGTTTTATTCTTTAATTCTATAGGTAAATCCCGAAAACATTGCACCAATTGACTTTTCTCCGGATTTTAAGCCCGAATGTTGAATTTTCTTGTGATTCACCTATAATTTTCAGTTAATAAGTTGTCAGTTTTATTCTTTAATTCTATAGGTAAATCCCGAAAACATTGCACCAATTGACTTTTCTCCGGATTTTAAGCCCGAATGTTGAATTTTCTTGTGATTCACCTATAATTTTCAGTTAATAAGTTGTCAGTTTTATTCTTTAATTCTATAGGTAAATCCCGAAAACATTGCACCAATTGACTTTTCTCCGGATTTTAAGCCCGAATGTTGAATTTTCTTGTGATCTACCTATAATTTTCAGTTAATAAGTTGTCAGTTTTATTCTTTAATTCTATAGGTAAATCCCGAAAACATTGCACCAATTGACTTTTCTCCGGATTTTAAGCCCGAATGTTGAATTTTCTTGTGATTCACCTATAATTTTCAGTTAATAAGTTGTCAGTTTTATTCTTTAATTCTATAGGTAAATCCCGAAAACATTGCACCAATTGACTTTTCTCCGGATTTTAAGCCCGAATGTTGAATTTTCTTGTGATTCAGCTATAATTTTCAGTTAATAAGTTGTCAGTTTTATTCTTTAATTCTATAGGTAAATCCCGAAAACATTGCACCGATTGACTTTTCTCCGGATTTTAAGCCCGAATGTTGAATTTTCTTGTGATCTACCTATAATTTTCAGTTAATAAGTTGTCAGTTTTATTCTTTAATTCTATAGGTAAATCCCGAAAACATTGCACCAATTGACTTTTCTCCGGATTTTAAGCCCGAATGTTGAATTTTCTTGTGATTCAGCTATAATTTTCAGTTAATAAGTTGTCAGTTTTATTCTTTAATTCTATAGGTAAATCCCGAAAACATTGCACCGATTGACTTTTCTCCGGATTTTAAGCCCGAATGTTGAATTTTCTTGTGATCTACCTATAATTTTCAGTTAATAAGTTGTCAGTTTTATTCTTTAATTCTATAGGTAAATCCCGAAAACATTGCACCAATTGACTTTTCTCCGGATTTTAAGCCCGAATGTTGAATTTTCTTGTGATCTACCTATAATTTTCAGTTAATAAGTTGTCAGTTTTATTCTTTAATTCTATAGGTAAATCCCGAAAACATTGCACCAATTGACTTTTCTCCGGATTTTAAGCCCGAATGTTGAATTTTCTTGTGATTCACCTATAATTTTCAGTTAATAAGTTGTCAGTTTTATTCTTTAATTCTATAGGTAAATCCCGAAAACATTGCACCAATTAACTTTTCTCCGGATTTTAAGCCCGAATGTTGAATTTTCTTGTGATCTACCTATAATTTTCAGTTAATAAGTTGTCAGTTTTATTCTTTAATTCTATAGGTAAATCCCGAAAACATTGCACCGATTGACTTTTCTCCGGATTTTAAGCCCGAATGTTGAATTTTCTTGTGATCTACCTATAATTTTCAGTTAATAAGTTGTCAGTTTTATTCTTTAATTCTATAGGTAAATCCCGAAAACATTGCACCAATTGACTTTTCTCCGGATTTTAAGCCCGAATGTTGAATTTTCTTGTGATTCACCTATAATTTTCAGTTAATAAGTTGTCAGTTTTATTCTTTAATTCTATAGGTAAATCCCGAAAACATTGCACCAATTGACTTTTCTCCGGATTTTAAGCCCGAATGTTGAATTTTCTTGTGATTCACCTATAATTTTCAGTTAATAAGTTGTCAGTTTTATTCTTTAATTCTATAGGTAAATCCCGAAAACATTGCACCAATTGACTTTTCTCCGGATTTTAAGCCCGAATGTTGAATTTTCTTGTGATCTACCTATAATTTTCAGTTAATAAGTTGTCAGTTTTATTCTTTAATTCTATAGGTAAATCCCGAAAACATTGCACCGATTGACTTTTCTCCGGATTTTAAGCCCGAATGTTGAATTTTCTTGTGATCTACCTATAATTTTCAGTTAATAAGTTGTCAGTTTTATTCTTTAATTCTATAGGTAAATCCCGAAAACATTGCACCAATTGACTTTTCTCCGGATTTTAAGCCCGAATGTTGAATTTTCTTGTGATTCAGCTATAATTTTCAGTTAATAAGTTGTCAGTTTTATTCTTTAATTCTATAGGTAAATCCCGAAAACATTGCACCGATTGACTTTTCTCCGGATTTTAAGCCCGAATGTTGAATTTTCTTGTGATCTACCTATAATTTTCAGTTAATAAGTTGTCAGTTTTATTCTTTAATTCTATAGGTAAATCCCGAAAACATTGCACCGATTGACTTTTCTCCGGATTTTAAGCCCGAATGTTGAATTTTCTTGTGATCTACCTATAATTTTCAGTTAATAAGTTGTCAGTTTTATTCTTTAATTCTATAGGTAAATCCCGAAAACATTGCACCGATTGACTTTTCTCCGGATTATCACTGGGACTCAACCCATCAGCATTTCAATCACCTATAATTTTCAGTTAATAAGTTGTAAGACTGGGACTCAACCCACCAGCGTAAATCCCGAAAGGACTCAACCCACCAGCATTTCAATCACTGGGACTCAACCCACCAGCATTTCAATCACTGGGACTCAACCCACCAACACAGTTACGAGGCCGCGAAGCGGCCGAGTGAGTACCTTTGACGCAAAAATTTGGTGAGGGGGCCGAAGGCCCCCGTACGAGGCGCGAAGCGGCCGAGTGAGTACCTTTGGCGCAAAAATGTGGTGAGTGGGGCCGAAGGCCCCCGAAACGGTTGAGTCCCATTGATTGAAATGTTGGAAACATGGTCGCGGTCTCGAACCGTTGAGAGTGGAAGCGAGGAGCTTAACCACTTGGCCACAGGGGCAGTTGAAAGGTATGGGATAATTGTTGACTTTATGATGAAAATTCCGAAAAATTGTGAAAAATCAAAAACATGGTAGTGGACTCGAACCGTTGAGAGTGGAAGCGAGGAGCTTAACCACTTGGCCACAGGGTGAGTTGAAAGGAATGGGATAATTGTTGACTAAATGGTGAAAAATTTTCCCCTTTGCTTCACCACAAGCGCTGCGGAGGCGGGCGTGTGGCGGCGAGAGACCAAACTTTTTTTTAATAACAGGAATTAAGTTTTATTATAAACAATAATTTATTATTTTTAAACAGTTAAATGTTTAAAAATTTGTCTTTAACAAAAAAATTCCAATAACAATTAAAATTATACCAAATTCTTATAAGAAAAAAATAATGCATTGTAAAAAAA